>VZRX01004910.1:104652-256244 GCA_013398075.1 Notiomystis cincta | reverse complement strand
ATATATATATATATATGCACATACTTTTAAAAACTCTATTATATCCCTATTCTAAATACTGCACTGATAAGACCCTCTCTTCACTGCTTTGTGTCTTTAGCTCTCATACTGTGCCACCTACAGCCTGCCCTTTTTCTGACAGCCACCAGGACAAAGGACACTAGACTTAGAGATTTATCACAGCATGCTTGACACGATATAAAAAGCATCAAAGATTGCATGGAATCCAGAAAGAGGAAAAAAGGCACTGGATATGCCTGGCATCCACCAGAAGTGAAATTCAGGACAATTTTAAATACCTCAGCCAATTCCTAGACTTACTACACTACTGTTAAATATTTCTATTAATTCAATTCTATGGCAGTATCATTTAACTTTAATTGGTCTGGGGTTCAATCTTTTTTGCATAATATCATTTCTTTGATGCTACATTATAGTCATTTCAGCTAAGCTTTCAAAGACACACATCACACCTGTTTACCTCCCAGAATGTGATTCTTGGGAAGTCTGATACACTGAAAAATATAGACAACTAAGAAAACACTGTGCCCAAAAAGAGACAGAAAGTAGTACAACTAAACTGTACATTCACTCATCAACTGCATCCAGTAGCTTTACACAGACTGAGGGATATGGTAGAGAAAACAATGAGTGTAAGTGCTCTTACTTTGCTCTCTGCAATCTGCTTGGCAAGCATCTCTCTCGGGGCCTGCAGGAGCATGCGCAGGCGGATCTCGCACTGCTCCATGAGGTGCTCCATTTGCTGCCTCTGCTCGTGCCACTGCAGGCTGTCTGCCAGCATGTGCTTCAGCTGCTGCTGCCGCACCTCCACGCTGTGCTGCGTGCCGTCCCACTGGTTCTTCAGCTTCTCCACTGCGGAGGACAGCACGCAACATGAACGATATCAGGCAAACGAAAAAGTAGCCGCAACTCTCTCTCAGTTTTCAGGACAAAAGGCAATAATATAATGCGGTCTCAAATACAGTAGTCTCCATATTCAGTATTTTAGTTCCCTGTAGCTGACATATTCACAGAAGCAAATGAAAAAGTCAAATGTTTGGCTTCCTCTCGTTTAATCAGGTCAGCATACAAGTAACAGCTATTATTTCTGGAATATTTCGAAGCCATTATTTACTTTTCAAGTACACACGTGGAAAACGGCACTGCAGAGATATGCCAGCAGCTGGGCTCCAAGGAGCACAATTTTAGGGTAATTTTAGGGTGATAGGACCAGCAAGTCATCTTTGTGCATCTGTGACTTTACCAGTACAAATAAGTAAATAAATACCATTTAGATAGCTTGTACAAAGCAAACTGAGTATTCCAGACCACAGTGTTTTAAAGGCAATCTCATGGCACCTGTACTACAACTTTGGCCAAGGTAGAAACATTCTACAAGGTAGTAACAACCTACTTTGGCAATTTAATTCCACCACAGGTTTCTACAGACTTAAGTAGATCACACAGCAGAACAGAGAAGTTATTGATTATACCCCACTTCCTTCAAGTGGAAGGAATTCCATTCCTCTCTCAATAATAGTTGCCCTAGATGATGGATAAAAATACTTAACCTTTAATAAACAAGGAGTGAAAAAGACAACATAAGAGCCTAGAACAAAAATAGTGCACCATAAAAAGCAGTGAATCTGTCTTTGGAGAGAAATGCATGGCATCATACCTTTTCCTGGGTACTTAGAGAACATTAAAGCAAATGTATTACTTGAAAGTCTACAGAGGTGGAAACAGGTTTCTCTACTATCTTTCGTGACCATTATAAGCAACAAATTATATCACTAAAGAACATGATAAAAAAGGATGTTGTAAAAACGTGAATGGAAAAAAAGCAAAATCAAAAAAGACTAAGTTGGGTTTCTTGAGCATCTCCCTACCCTGAGCAGTAAGAGGTAGGCAGTAAGACATCCCATGTATTTATTTTAACAGTAAGTACACAATTCTATTAGAAAATTAACACACTTGACACTCCAGTCACTTCATTTTTCCATGAAGCAAAAATGACAAAGGTTATGCTTCAATTGAAACCATTTAAGTGAACTTTCCATTCTTTTTAACCTTTTGCAATTATACAAAGACACTGTATCATCTGCTAGAGAAAATCTCTTAACCTTAATACACTCAGCAATATTCTGTTTAGTTCCATAAAGCTCTCAAGGACTGTGAGAGCAAAAATCACCTGTCAGAGTAAATACCACTCCACCATGCTGGTGGACAAGCCAAATAATTTGTGCAATATAGATTCATCCATTTCAACCCACAGCCAGCTCATGGTTTAATTTTGAAGCATAGATATTTGACGTCTCCATAGTAGCATTACTATTATAGAATGAATACTTATTTATATACCTTTTCTTATTAATGGATAGATTAACCTTACTTTCTACACTGCTGATATATTTACCCTTTTACCTATCTCCAGCAAAACAGGACAGAAAAACAGTGAAATTCCTGGAAGCCTCAGGATTCAGTGGATTCAAGAGGTAAGTTCCTAGAAAAAGTTGCTCCCAGCACCAGTCTGATATCATCTGATATCACAGGCAGAAGGACTGGAAAGAATTCCTGATGAGACTGTCACCCCTAGTTCTGAGTGACTGCAAAATAAAGTTGCTTCTTTGAAACTTACTTCCCCTACCAATCTCTAGTCTGTGGACCTCAGACAGCAGATGCCATCTTCTCAGACCCCCAGAAAAACCATCATCTATGGGCTTTCTATCTGAGCCCTTCATCTCTACTGAGTCTTATGGACACCAAAGAAATTCATGGAGTAGATGGAGTAAAGGAAAACTCCTTTACAGAGGAGAACATAAGAAAATAGATCTTTCCATTTTTACTGCTATCTGTGGTATTCTCTGCTGCATGAATTTTCTAATATTAGCAACCAGCAAAGCTTAAGACTTCAAAAGATAGCTTGTCCATTAGTGTCAAATTGTGACAATTATACATTTCTTAAGTACCAGTAAAATAAATTTTCAGGGGGAGTGGGGGGGCAAATTAAATGTTCAAGTACATGTCAATGACTTAAAATCTCTACTCTCAGTCAACAATTTTCAAAGTACACACATAAAACCATTGTCCTAAAGTCAATACATTCATGTTTTTATCTGTCCAGTGCCTCAGAGTTCAACAAAAATAAAGAAACATGATTAGTTCATTTTCTCTATAAATAAAATCCTCATCCCTGGGTCTGTGGCTGTGAAGCAACCCAAATTTGTCACAAAATACTTTGAAATCCCAGCAAAAGTACTGACCTTCATACTTGAGAAAATGGCCAGTCAAAAAACCAAGCGGCACTTTTTGTTCCAGGAATTTTCATTAGACTATTTAAGTGAAAGCCACTTAACTGCCAAGTTTCCTTTTCTTTTTCAAGGAAGGCAACTTCAGCTATGCTCAATTGAGAATTTTAGAAAAAGATATGAAGATATTTTACTGCCATAGAAACAATGTATCCGCAAACACGGGATGGAGAAACTTACTCTTTTCTGTGATCTCTGTCCTAATGTCTGAACTGGAAGTTTTATTTTTCAAATTCTGAGCCAATGTAAAAACAGAATCAAGTTGAGGGTGCCGATGGTCCATATCTGCATTGGTTATCTGTTGAGAATTAGGATACGATTTTTAAGTCCAAAAGTAGAAAATAGTTAAATTCATCTGTATTATTTGTAGGTAAAAAACCCCCATGTGTCTCCACAAGTATACAGCTGGTCCCATCATCACTGTAACCCTTGAACTGTCACAGTATTATAGCACTGCTTTAAAAAGCTAAAACACTGTAAATGGCAGCTACTGAAAATCCAGAGGTGAAGGTTAACCTGTACAAACCACATAGTTATCAGAGTTGTTGCACAATGTTTTCCAATATCTATTTTTCACTTTTCCATAACTTATTTTTTCCCCTCACCAAGCTGTCATCATTTATATCAGAAGCAGCCGTGGGTACTGGGGGAAAGTGGAGAAGGAAAACAACTGGAAGGAACAATCAGCCTATATAATGCTGTTCTATAAACTGTTGTTCTCTCACTATGGCAGTGTATCAGAAGCCCATATTTTCAGTATTATACAATTAAAAGAAAGTGTTTCCAAAGCTACATCATGTTATTCTTCCAAATTCCAGACTATGTGAGATACTCTCAGAAACAGTTCAGCACTTGTTTAGCCCACAGCTTTTATCCTACACTTGGTTAATTGATATTAAGTCATATAAAATGAACCTTAATGGCTGCATACATCTCACTAATACTGCCCTTAGTCACAGTTCAACATAGCATGAGCTATCAACAGAAATAAATATTTACATCATAAGCACTTATGTTACAACTTTTAATCCTCTTAGCATGTCTTTGGAAATCAGTTTAGTGTAACTACAGCTAACAAAACTCATTAGAAACCAGGAAAGAGTGAATCAAAGGTCACCCACTAAGCAAATACGAAGCTGCTCCAAAGTCCTCAGTTGAAGTTAACTATAGGAACCCCAAAAGATATCAGGAGGTATTCTCCATTTTCTTTGTTTTAACAAAAATGTAACAGTGCTTAGGTCACATAGGGACACAAGAATAAACAGGAAATGGCTCTGAAGGAGAGAGGAGTGTAAGAACGGCATTTAAAGTGTAACTTTCATTTTATGCATTTAGTTGCAGTCAGGGTTTTTTTCCCTCTTATTTTTAAACACGTTATTGCTCTTAGTTTCTTTACTGAATGTAAGAACTACTAAAATGTGAGACAATTTCCTACTAGCCTTCACAAAAACACCTACTTTCATTCGTGCAATAGTCCGATTGATCTCTTCAGTATTTCCCACAGTCACGATGTTTGACTTGAGCATCTGGTCGATCAACACCAACCAGTCAGCCAGCTCGGTTCTAGTTTTGTCCAGATCAGCAGGTGCAGAAAGTTCCAAAGCCTGCTGAGACTGAACAGGAATTTCCAATGAAGAAGATGCTAGCACCACCTTTTGGATATCTGAAACAGAGTGTGGGGGTTCTGTTAAGGAAAAAGTAGTCACAGCCACACAAGCAGTTCTTGGAATTACAGGGGATTTTTTGTAATTCCTATAAATATGTAACAGCATCTACAGACAAAGCACAGCAAAAAATTTTAACAACCTGACAAATTCCTTTTTCACCTTTAAGGCTGCTATTTTTTTTACTGCTTGCCAAAAAGACTCACCCAAATGATTCAGCCTTAATTCAAAACAAACAAGATGAAAACTTGCAAAGACAAAATTACATTAAACCTAATGGAATGAAGGTAAACACTCACTGACACAAAAGGGAACTGACCCTTACTAAGCACAAATCCCAATACTTCTGTTTCAGACAAACATCTAGAACTGCCTTCCTCAGTTTTCTACTATGTATCAAAAAGGTCTCCTTTACTCTTGGCTCAGAAATCAGGTAAGGACAAGAGAAGCTTCTGCAACAGATGCTTCATGGACTTGGCATTACACAACTGTCTGAGGAAGGGACAGATGCCACTGGTTCAGTCACACCCATTCTATGTTTTTAACCTGACACAACAAAGAAGTGAGGAATGAGCTGAATGAATAGTGAGATTCACTCCAGAAGTCATGTTCTAGTTCCAAGAAACACTAAGTTACATCAAGCTGGAGCATGAATATTTCACACTTCCCTCAAACAACAAAACACAGGAGCTTTGTTTAACAAACATGTTGTATGAAAGGAGAACAAGCTGAATTCAAGATTTTAAAAGGATTAAACAGCAACTGGTTTGCCTCAAATTTTGTTTACTGATGCTGAATTTAAAAAAATAGAAATTAGAGTTAATTCACTGAAGTTTGAATTGCAAATTCTTTCAGGCAAGGGCTGTCTTTACCTAAATTTCCAAAAGGGAGACCTGCCCATTTTGTTTACAATTGTATTTGCTGAACTGCCTCCAACAACTTGAAAATATGACCAGTGTCAGTGTCTGGTACAATAACACGTATTTAGACAGTTTTCCCTAGGAGATTCAAGGAGGTAAGTATCTAGCACGTAAGGGAGACTCATGTGCATCCCTAACTGAGCCAAAAGAAGCAGAATGGCCTTTCTTCATAGGACTGCAAAAAATCTACATGCAAGAGATACTTCACAAATAATTAGCTGTATGGAAAATTTCTAGTGGATCTTAATTAGTCAAAGGCATGACCACAAATCCACAGGAAACCAGACTGTCACAATCACAGCTATTTTCATTTTCACTCTGCATATAGACCTGATGAGGAGGCCTAAGCCTTACTAAAACATTTCTCCATTTCAAAATTCTAAGAGGAATTCCAAAAGACTCCTCCAGTCCTGAACAGTACAGTGACTTCTTCCCTACCCAAGCATTCCCCCTCATAGTAATGTGAAGGCAGCCTCAAGTACAGCATAATGGTTCAACATTTCTTGTTTATAGATGCCTAAATTCAGAGGTTTTTTCCTTTTTTAATTACTTCTGACTGCAAGCAGTGTTACACAAGGATAATTAAGCAGATCACTCACCAGGAGGTTTTGTCTTTGTAACAAGACGGGACTGCCCAACAAATGCCTCCAGTTCTCTCACTTTGTCAGGCACTTCTCTGAACACCTACAGCCCAGCAGAGAGAAATGAAAACAGTAACACAACCTGTATTAATGGCAGAAAAGTAATCTCTTATTGGAAGACAAAATATTCTACACCATGCCTCAGATATATTTCAATTATGTTTTGAAGGTATCCTTTAAAAACCAATAAAAATTTCAAGAGGTGCTAGAGTGTTTTTTCAATACATCCCAGTGTTATATCTAAATATTGAAAATAAATAAATTATTGTAGACAGGCCATTTATATGTTTTTTACTGTCTAAGCACCAAAACTATAACTCATTATTTGAATATACTTTGAAGAAAAGATGATGCAATGCACTATTTGTTGTCAGTCATAAGAAAGTAAAGAAATAGGGAACCAATTGAAAAGGAAACAATGTTACAACTCTGTCGTAGGGAAAAAAAATTTGCTGATTTCCTTTTTAAAAGTTTTCAAAAGGCAGTGATGGACACGTAGTATACACAGCAGTGGGGGAATCCCCATTTTCATGGCTGAGTTGGTAAAAACACTTTTTTCTTTCCCTGAACTATCAAAAGCCACTTTCCTCAATAAATTCTTACCTCTGTCATCCATAAAATAATAGAAAACAATTTAATTCATTTTCATTTAGATCTCCAGGCTTTGCTTGAAAAGAATCTTGTTTTACTCCAATCAGTCTTGTCAATGAGAGAGAACACGAGTTTCTGACTTACAGTAGTTATGCTTAAGAAGAATCCCAGACACACTTGTCAAGATTTTATCACTAAGCTTTACCAGAGCTTCATTTCTTTTCCTCTTAACTGCTACAAGCATTCAACTTTCCTACAAAGATTTATTCTAACTCTTAATTTCAAGTTAATACATTACTGTTTGACTCAAATAAGCAAAATATTTTTGATCTACTTGATACTTTTGATCCACTTTTCAAAACAAAAAAAAAAAAAAAAAAAAACAAAAAAACCCCAACCAACCAACCAAAAAAAACCCCCCAAAAAAAAAAAAAAAAAAACCCCAAAAAACCAAACCAAAACAAAAATACCCAAACAAACAGAAAAACAAGACAGACCCCAGGTCTGACAAGANAAAAAAAACCCAGAAAAACCTAAGCTAACCAAATTAACTCAATCTGATGGAAAAATGTACATCAGAATTTTCAGGTGTAAGTGGTTAGTGGTTTGGGGTACATTCCCTAATCATGCCTGCATGGCTTCCGAGTAATTTTATGTACATGCCACATGTCACAGGTACATGAAAAGGAAAACAACCATTCCCAGTATACCACTCTGTTTTCAATCTCAGGTACCCAATGCTGAAGAAATTCACACCTTATTCCACCTCACATTGAGAGACTGCAGGCAATCAGAAAGTTTGGTTTTTTCCTGAAGATCAACATTTTTATCCAACAGCATTTCAGGTTCAGTTCTGTTCAGCCATTCCAGTTTGTCACCCACTACTTCCATCTCTTCACTTAAGACCTAAAATGGACAGAAGAGTTTTAGACTGAAATAATATGCATACATGCTTAATTAAAGCAGGAAGAAAGCTTTATTTTAATTCCAGTATTAGCCATTTCCCTGAACATAAGCAGAAAAGCTATTTTGGTTTCTATGCTTGAAGTAGAAATTATTAAAACATTTATTACCTTTCACTTCTGGCATTTATAATAAGGTAAATGACAAGAAAAATTACACTTTGATGACCAGCAGCAAATATTCAACTGACATGAGTCAATTTGTTTAGGCAAACACAACTGCTACTACTTCACATCAGTTATAAACACTTGTTCAAGACTTCCCACCTAGATTTGGTCTAAAAGAAGTTGGTTGTTTGGGGTTTTTTGCCTGATTTTACCTAATATTTTTATTGCCTAATATTTCCCATTACTGATTTCAAAAAAAAATGAGTAAGCAGGGTAGTTGGACTGACTATTCCTCTCGTTCTTTTAGAATTTCAGAAATATTCTCTTTCACACATCCTATAAACCAAAGATGTTTTGTTGTCAAGACAAAGAGGAAAAATACATACATATGCACACAACTTACCTGAAATGGCCAAACCCCTTACAGTTTAAAAAACAGGTTAGATAAAATTTACACACACAAAAGATTATTACAATTGCCCAGTAAATGGGACAAGGATGTTACTTACCATTTAAGGTTATCAGTTATAGGTTTTAAAAATTATAAAGTTGACACACACATATCATCTCCAGT
Source organism: Notiomystis cincta (assembly GCA_013398075.1). Classification (NCBI taxonomy): domain Eukaryota; kingdom Metazoa; phylum Chordata; class Aves; order Passeriformes; family Notiomystidae; genus Notiomystis; species Notiomystis cincta. The sequence goes on along the minus strand of VZRX01004910.1, from coordinate 247,476 downwards.
GAAATTCTACTTACTAAATTTGATCAGCAGTATATCTATTTCTCACTATCTCATACACAGACACCATCTTCTGGCCACATACCAGTTACCCACTCAACTCAGCTTCATTTCAAGGTGCATCTTGCCGGTCTAAGTAATCTCATAAAATTGTCTCACATAACCATAATATTTCTTTGGCTATTCACAATGTGAAAATTCCCCTCCTCGAAAGCCATGTCCCGACACTTTACACAAGACATACAGATGTATACACATATACACACTCATCAGTCTTGCCTGTAATTCTTGCAAGTTTTCTTCATGGTTGAATGTAAACCTTGTATCCAAAGCATTTTCTACATTTTCCAACCAACGACGCAACTCATCAAGCTTCTTTCTGTACTCTATCAGCTGCTGGTTCTCTCCTTTTAGCCTTAAAAAGTGAAGGGGAAAAAAAAAGTCAAGTGTTTTTCAGTGCTTGGAGCATTTTAAGGGGCTCATTTTATCATCAAAAGATTGTACCATCATCATTAAAATGCAAGATATTTACAAATAAATACTACTACCTTAAAACCAGACAAATTTTAGCTCCAAAGCAATAATATAGACTTCTAAAAGACTGCAGAAAACATCAAATGTAAGTGATAGTAATGACAACACCTTCAGGCTTAATCATTACAAGGTCACTGAATTTTTCCCCTGGAGGTTTTAGGGACATATATAATACTTCCACTAAATCACACAGAACGTCAATGAAATTTCTCAGACTAAATACTTAAGCAAGATTCTATTATATTTCTAAATGTATCAGGGGATGTTAAAAGCATGTAATTACATAAAGATCTTACTTTACAGTCTATTGGAAATTAAAGAACAATATGAGTTGTTTCAAATAGTGCATCTCTGTCAAAGATAAAAACAAAACTTAATGTAAGGTACTTACAGTTCAGCTTCAGCTATAGAAAGTAGCTGAGCAATCTTCCTAAAAAGTCTGGCTTTATAAAGAAATTATTTTTAAAACAAAGTAAAACTGTAAGAAAAGTAGTTTTATGGTTGTCCTTTTGAGAGTTGTTTTAAACAAAGACTTACTAAGCAGTCAATTGCAGGTGGATTTATGAGAAATTTGTTCTAGAAGACAGTTCAAAACAGAGCTCTGAATGTTACAAAAATTTAGATTAATGACAGCATGCAATAGAATGCATTCTTTGTCACAGAGTCTACTAAATTAAGCTCTCCTTACTGCATCTGGTCAGACATCCAAATTTTTGATTAACTCATTACCTCTGTTGTCTGTCCATGATCTCTGTTGTGATTGCTTTCCAGCGTCTATTCAACCCTGCCAGTTTCTCCTGTAGGAAGCTCCCATCCGTAGCAGACAATTTCTGTATGATCCCTTCCCCAGTTCTGTTCAACGCTGAGACACTGGTCTGGTGGCTGCTGACTCCCTCTTCAAGTTCCTGTCAGAAACATAAAAGCCACACAGAATGCTGTTACTGACTTATTACTTTGATCTGGCTCATGATATGCAGGATGAATCCTGGGTGTATATTATTTTACTAAAAGAGGCACTTAAAATCATCTTACTTAGAAATGGGTGCTGTTGATAAAGTTATTAATGTTCTGTTATTGAAGCTAATTCAATTTTCTGAGTGTCATAAAAAGTGACACAGAATAGGCTGCAAATACTACAAAGAATCACAAGAATTCATTTAAGCCTAATCACAATTAATTCATTCAACACATTCATTTAGTGCTAAAATCTACACTCATATTTGATTGCTTTTCTCTTAATGGACAGCACTTCCTAGTGGTTCTAACAGATGGTATGACTTTTCACCAGTTCTTTTCATAATCTATACCCCAGATATTTCTTTACCATCAAAGTATTTTAGCTAGGATATTTATGGCAGTGCTGCCATGGTCCCAGACACCATAGAAAATCCATGAAGCTAAGGAAAGTCAGAAGATGTTGAGATTAAATCATCAAATATCCCTAATGACTACAAAAATCTTACACTGCTAGCAAAAATTTCTTTGCAACTAGACTAGGAATAAGATGATTTGAGAAAGAGAAGTGAAATGACCTAGAAGAAAACTTCCAGCAGCAACAAGGATAAAACACAAGCTGTGTCTTAGATACAACTTACTTTTCTTTCACAACACGCATCTGACACTTGGATAACTAATATTCTCAAAAGAAAAAAAGAAAATCTGATCCTTAAAGTTATGCTTTCTTCTTGTTATTTGAAAGGAAGGAAAATAACTAAAAAGACATTAGGGAACTACATTCCAGAATCAAAATCTGAAAGAGAATCAAACATAAGACCCCTGATTGGAAGCTTCTCTTTTTCTAGATTGTCTATACAAGGCAGTGTCTCCAAAAATCATTTGTTTAAATAATTCATTTGTTAAGTTATGAATCAACTTCATTGGGGTCCATTTTTTTTAATTTATGAGTAAAAAGCAGATGAAATAATATACTGGATTTTTTATCTGATTGACCTATTTTTGAAGGTGTAACAAAATTTATAAAGTGATACATTATACCAACATTTGAAATATGAAATTATCTCAAAGCATGAGAGTGATCATAAAACCCATACTATAAGCAGGAGTTGAGCTCTTCCCCACGAATAAATTTTAAACCGCAGCCAAAATGGAAATGTTAAGAGTTACTGCTTTTGGAAGAGCAATTGCACAGCCTCTCCGCAAGTCCATCTGTCCAGCTACCGTTTCAGACCAAACTCCGGGCTTTTTCCCGCCCAAGCGCCCCGTACCTGCTGGTGCAGCGCAGCCGCCTGCGGCTCCAGGCTGCCCTCGGGCCCACGGGCGGCGGCCAGCAGCACCTCAGCCTCCGCCAGCCAGTGGGACAGGTCGCTGAGGTCGCAGTGGAACTGCCGCCACGCCTCGAGCGCTCGGTCGAAGCAGCTGGGGGGAAGCAGAGGACGGACACATTACCCACACCAGGTCGCTCAGAAGGCCAGCAGTCCCACTGCAGTGAGCACAAATTCGCCTTGCAGAACAGAAGGACTAACACACAGCCTGGTTAACCCAGCCCTAGGACTGGAGGCTTCCTGGCACGGTAGCAGCTGGTGAAAGCCAACAGCACAGACTGTCATTAACTTCCAGATGAAGGAAGAAAGGGCAGTCCTAAGCAAACTTTTGTTTCTACTACTTAAAAAATAAAGATTGATTAGCTACATCAAATTGGTCTGCAGAACCCTGTCCTTCTTTATCATGAAACGATTCAGCTATCAGTGTGAAATACAAAATATGATTAATTGCTCAGATATCTTTTCTCCTTCATAAGATATGGGGTGCTGGTGCCCAAAATTTATTAAGTGAAGGTGATTTTGATTATATAGATTATATATTTGATTATATAGTATAAGAAGTGAGCATGCATAAGCAGGTCCTCTGCAATTCAATCACACGATAATTTACCAGATATTTCATTGTCATCATCTTTGCAGCCTCAAATTAATGTGTTACTTAACTTGAAGGGCAACATGTTCTAGCATGGAACAGGAAGAATAACCACAGTCAGAAAGCTGTTTTTTAATAAAATGAGAGTTCTGTTATGTTAACAAGATAACAAAGTGAGAGTATGAGAAAAACATGTCAGAAAGGAATAAAGTGGCTTGCTTTCTATTTGTTGATTTTTAACTATTCCAAGCAATAAAAACAGTCACTTTTAAAGACATAAGAGGCCAAGACTACTGTTAATCTGAAGACCTTCTATTTTGACTGACGAATGATCTCATTTGCAGCCCATTATTGCAAACAATTGCAATAGTAAAGACTCTGGGGTTATTGCATATATATATATATGCAATATGAAATTAGCAGCATAAGAAAGATATCTAAAACCAAACTTTAAAGAGCTACCACTGCAACTATTTTTTTCACTAGTTAAAGTCAACAATCCCAGAGTTCTTAGTGAGATTATTTTCATTAAAATTAAATCTCATTTTACAAAACATCCATATTTCTTGACACATACAGGGCTCAATTGTTGTTCTTATTATCATTATTATTATTATTATTATTAGCCAATTCCAGTAAAGAAATCTTAAAAATCTCCACTTGGATTTTTCTAACCTTATCTCCTAGTTCTACCATTTCAGTTTCTGGCACACACCTTGATTCAATGTCCTAGACCAACCTGTAGACTGACCCCAGATTTCAATTTCCCTTTATTTCTTACGTACTTTTCAGTCTAAGCATATTGTCTCATGATAGTAACTCATTCCACATTTAATGAGAAGATATAGTCTAAGCACTTAAAATAGATTAAAAGAAGTTTTTATTGGCTTCCTTAAAAATTAAAGTTTTTCAGGGAGTTTTGACCACATGACTTTTTCAGAATAGAAAATTTTAAAACTTCAGAGAATGCTGAGATACAAAGTTTTCACTTCTGCTATTTCTGTTGTGAGACTACAGTTCCATCGGTTTTTGAGCAATGAGCCAAGTTTCACTGCAGTTTTGAGCCAGATCCATGTGCCGCTGTTTCCTTACAGACTGCCTCAGCTGAAAGCTAAAAGTACCAAATACCTGTGACTATGCACCAAAACTTGGCTACCCTTTGCCTCCCCTGCAGGAATCCACTGTTTCCAAAGTGTATCTCATTCCTGAGTGATCAACACTTTGAGCACTGGGGGAAGCAGAACCAGCAAACCATCACTGTTACAAACATCTCAAAGCTTTAAGTCCATATATACACACAGAACACACACATTTTACTCTACACATGTTCAACTCTAACTGTAGTCAGCTGGATTTAATTGACAACTGAGAAGCTTTGCTAAGTAAAGCTTAATTCAACTTGTGCTTGGCTTCATCAGAGCATTTATCAAAGGTTTAACTACTTAGCTGGCATTCAATCACAAAATCTTTACTACCTCTGAAAATTAAGTCAATCTTCTGTCAGAGGCTTCAGATGCTGCTTTTCCTAATTTTGCCAAAATCTCCACCCACTCCAGAAATAGAAAAAAGCCAAAGATGATTAAGGAGATAGTCATCCAGCTTATACTTAGTGTAACACTAGGAAAAGCAAGATTAAACTTGTCTAAGTGTTCTTCTTTGCAACAGAAAGGCTATACAAATATTAATGTCATTTTAATATTGCAATTAATAATGTCTTCATTAATGAAAGAGCATGCTTCTATTAAAATTGCAGCATTTTATATATTCAGGAAGCTACATATCATTTATCTAAATTGGTAGTCCAGGAATCTCTTTTTCTATGAAAACGAAACATTATTATTCTCATTAATATGCAGAGCTCTACAAACTTTATTAAGTTCAAGATTAATGTGTATCAGCAAAGTGACTGAAGAGGTAATCTGTTGCATTTTGCCAGTTATTCATAAACATGGAACTTACACTTTGATAGACTTACCTTTTTCAATAAGAAGACTAGGTTTCTGGCTATTTAATTAGAGCAAGTCTGAGTAGTAAATGAAACTGTACTCATAAAATGTTAACATTAAAGCTTTTCAAATAAATTACAAGTGGGAAAAAGGCATAACTAAAGCTTAGTGAATACAGTATCTATGAGGACAATGAAATAGTGCAGGCATATAAATATGGATGGGCACCAGATCCTGGAGCAGTTGTGTCCAAATACAGCAGGTGACCACGAGCACCCAGTAAGAGCACAGAAAGTGGTTCACAGCTGGCATCACTGCTCTCTAATTAAAGAATCCACAGTGACATAATCTTATTTCTGATAACTGTCGAGTTGTCAGAAATCTTGCTCCTTCACTAATCCAGGGGCTCAGAATTTCTGGAAGTCTCTATTTAGATGATACCACCAAACGATTTTTATATCCCTACACATACATCAGTGCTCTGGGAAAGAACTGAAAACATCTGCTCATGTAATACACACTTTTCCTAAAAACATCTCTTCAAAATACACTATCACACATGTTTGGTATCAGATTTCTGGTGCTACAAAGCAAGTAAACATGGCTAGGCATACTTTATGCTTTACAAAACTTTTGCATCACCCATTACCATACATCATCATTGAACAGGAAATACTGTAAAAGCAAATTAATTACACTATAAGCCTTTCCATTTAATTTTAAACTTCATAGAATAATTTTCAGTCATTAAGGATTTTTTTGCATAGCAGCAAATCTCAGTGTCCACTGCTGCTTGCAGTGTGAGCACCTTCAGCTAAGTGGTAATTTCCTAAACATGTGCTTTCACACTTTTACAAATTCCAACTTAAAATACTCATCTAATACACTTTTCCAAGTTTGACTAAGTGGTACTGAGTTTGTTTTTAAACATTTAAAATTGATTCAGATAAGGCAAAAAGTTTAGAGTATCTTCCCTAAGGGGTGGGGAAAAGTCAAACTTTTTGCCCAAGTGAAATTGCAGCTATTCGTGGAAAAGAAATAAGAAATACATGTTTCTTAAGCACTGATTTTAGTATTCTCTTGTTTTCCCAACCACAAAATTTTCTAATTAGGTCGTCTCTCATCTTCAGTTATTTACAACAAATATTATTGATGATCATCATAGGTGCTGTATTTTAAAGACTCCATTCTTTCAAACTGCTTCCTTCCTTCAAAAATCAGCTTTGAATTCTTTGTTTAAAGAAATCCTACTCAACATTATTCTTCTAGGACTTTGCTTTGTGATTCCTTTACAAAACTAAAATTTTATGTTTTGTTTATAAAAATCTTCTATTTCATAAAGTAGAAACAATTGGCTTCATAGAAGTGGCTAAACTACAGTTTCCATGTTAATGGTTTCAACATTCAATAATTCTGGAAATTATTTTGTAATACCACCATATTAAACCTGATAACTCCCAAATTCATCTTCATCATTGAAAATCATTTCTATAAACATTTACATAAAGTATTACCACATGGCCACAGAGACCAATCACCCTTGACTTACCACTTACGATCATTGTACATTCTATTAATTCTGTCCCATTCTGCATTCAGCTGTGTTAGTGCATCTCCTATTTGTATTGCCTCAGGTCCAGATGCTTCCAATATAACATCAGGCTGCTTTTCATGTATGACTGCAATTTGATCCCCAAGTTTATCCAAAATATCTTTTATGTTCTGCAAGCACAGTAATGACACATTAGTAATGTCAACACTAGCAGGAAATAAAAGAAAAATACCAAAAAATTATCTTTTGAAAATTCTTTTCCAAAAAATCAGCATCTACAATAAGACCATGACCACCAGTATCAGCAGTTTACAGTTTAAATCAGTTTTAGCAACTGACCTGAATAATTCATCATACCTTTTAAGCATGTGTCCTTTTCAGNTCCCTAAAGTAAAGGGGCACACCATACTTCTCAAAATAACACTATCTTCATTATTAAACAGATCTGCCCATGTCATGAAGAAAGTACATACTCACCCCCCTCATGTAAAAAAAATGGACCACAAAATGTGACTATCATGCTTCACGTGACCTCCCATATGCACAGAAGTGCAAAAGCATAAAGCTGCATAAAGGTTTTAGATTTAAATGACAAAGTTAAAGTAATCAATTTCAAATACCATTGAACTATGATGTGAATATTTCTCTAAATCAGATACTGTTATAAGACTGCCTTGGTATTCGGAGGACAAACAGTCCATGCAGACAGTGGAATTTACTTATCTTTTTGAATTTAAAGCAGTAATGCTTCTAAAAATTCTATGCTCTGCTATTTGCTTTTTCTGAAAACATCCTTCAAATATACCAAACTTCAAAATCAGATGAGACACCTGAACTAAAATGAAGTATTTTAAACCCATCTTAACACAAATGCTCCTAACTGCACTCAAGGCAGCACAGAAGCAGAGTAAGCAGGGGCAGGAGAATTTCATCAATGAAACAAAGGCTGCCCACTTTGTCAAAGGTTGGCACCATTCCCATATTTGCTTTTATAAAATATATAAAAAAAACGAAGTATGAAAAATGGAAGCATGTACATAGGAGAAAGAAAAGCAGACTGGAATTCTGAAAAGCTTTTAAAGGATCTATATAGCAGCTGCAGAAACAGCTAATCTAGCTCTTGGTGAGAGGCAAAGCCTGACTACACCTCAGCTGTGACACATGGACCCCACCATGACTGCCAGTCCAGAGAGGTACACCTACACTGCACCACACCATGTCTAATTCCCAACTCCAGTGGATGCTTTCTGAGGCAATCTGTTTCATGCTCTTTTCTATGCCAAGAATTAACCAGACTCAGACTTCTACATATTCAACTCATATTGGACAGTAGGATTCAGTATTTTCAAACATGATTCCTTCATCTCCTTCTGAAAAAGGCCAAGTCCTTAACTATTTCCTCATTAGTAATCACATAGGTAAATCCACTGGCCGACAACAAGAAAGGGGAGCTTAAAACTGAAATAATATTGCTGTTTTGCTCATCAGAACAGGTGCCATCATCTTGTGGCCTCATACACAGCTTCATAAAAAGTCAAGAATGACCCTTTTCTCCTCTTCCTGTGTGACCTATTGTTTTCACATGACCTAAGAACAGCAGTTGTATTAGGGTGATCAAGCAGGAATGTAAGGAGATTGGCTTTAGAATTTCTCTAGGTGTTATGTAGACTATGATGAAAAATACAAGTCTCTACAACAACTTAAACCTTGCTCCCTCAACCTCCCACTCAGCTTTCATGGTGCTACACTTTGTATCCAGATCATACAGAGGAAAAAAAAATAGCCAATAGAACTGTCTTTTTTTTTTTTTCAATGCATACTAGTTTTGGCCTTCCTTCTGCTGTTTCCCTTCTCCACTCTGAATATAAAGCTTAGGCATGCAGTACCTTCAGTGCATCTTCCTGAGCTGAAAAATCCTCATAGATGCCAGTATTCAGCTCTGGAGCATTCAGCATCAGTTCAATATCAGCCATGGCCAGCAAAACTTTGTTGATTTCAACCAAGTACTCAGCTGAGAAAGGCAAGGTCCTAACTCCTGTAGCAAATTGGCCCTTTAACCTCTGCTGGACAGGGATCGCCTAGAAACATGAAAATTAATTTTATATTTCAAACAATAATCAATTTTCAAACAATCAATTTCAAACAATAAATTGATAAATTATATTCATAATAAGTACTTTTCTACATTAGAAGAGAAAACAAAGACCTTTCTAGCAAGATTACAGAAATTCAGAAAGTTGCAAGTCCTGCACAGGACACTTAATTTATTTTAAAAATTAGAAAAGAGGAGATATCATGCCTCAAAATGACTCTCTGTTATTCTTGATTAAAACTCCAAGCAATGGGAAAGGTACCACTGTTTCTCTTACCTTGATCTTTACCATTTCCAGAAATAACACTTCTTGACTGAGTCTGTATCTATTATTACAGTCCACTCTGCTTCCTTCATCACCAAGATACAAATTTACTGAAACACACTTTATTTCCCATCCATATTCTTTTCAATAAGTATCCCTACCCACATTTTCTAACCACTTTTAAAAAGTAAATTAGTGCTCCACTATTACTCCAATATTTTGCAGCAATAAAAGAAAGAAGAGCTTGGCAATTGTTTCCTGCTCTGGCTGCAAGACTAGGCTATCTAGCCAAGTACCATGTTAGCAGATAAGAGAGTAAGAACAGTAATTTAATGCAGCTTTTTCTTGGCTCACAAATAGTGGGCTGGATCTGAAATATTAGGAAGTCATCCCTCTGCCATGCCTGGGAAGAAATTAGCAGAGGCAGGTGAAGCAGATTGAGAGCAATTTTTAGCAGAAAAAGTTTCTTGTCAAACAGGATTTTGTTACCATCTCTGAAAACACCCCAGTTCTTCAAAATCATCAAATCAAAATAAAGCCCACTTCCAAATATTGAAGAACTTAAGCAATTTTAATCACCATGTTGTATTTGGTGAATTTGAGTCAAGCAATATAGAGGCACAGGACTGTGGGATTTACCAACAGCTAAGAACACCCTTAAAAGTGAAGAATAAATGTGTGTTTACAGCAATTTCAGCCAGTGAATTTTACTTTGCAATTTGTCTGGGCTGGATGCACACATGAAACTTTCTAGCACAGCTGATAATCAATAAAATATTAAAGCCCCACTAACCAAGTGGCTTGCAAACACCTGTCTGCATCTTCCTGTTTCTGAGAATTTAAAATGTTACTCAAATTAACTAGAACCTAACATAACCAGCACATATAGTGTGCTATATGAACTGCAGCAGAAGAGATATGTTCACATATTTACCATTCAGGACTTCACATGCACTAGGTGTTCCTAAGGATTTTCTTTGTTTTGTGTTGGTTTGGGGTTTTTTTGCTTTGCAAAGTAGACAGTCATCCCTGCACTGAAACTGGGGACACAGCTTCGCTTCCACAAGACCTCTACTACTAAATACAATTTGCTCTCTCTCATTCATTGCAACCAAAGAAATAGGATGCAGGGGCATAGCAACATAGGTCTGCTAAAAACCAGAATTACAGAAAAGCATCACAAATTACTCAGGGACTGCTTTCGATTCAGTACAGCAAGCAAGCACTGCAGTTAAAAACAAGGCTTACTCCACATGCTGTAGCTACAAACCCAGCATCTTGATCCCTGATGCTCCCCAAATGAACTTTCTTGAGGCTCTGCACATATTTTATCAGCTTCCATCAATTGAATTTGGAGCAAAACTCCAAGGCTTAGACATTGGTACGATCTCCTGTGGAAGGAGAGGGCCCCAGTTCCAAAGAAATCAGACAGTCTGTGCAACTCAAAGCATCTTTTCCCCAACCACATGAAACAGGTCAAGGTAAGAAAAAAACACCAGGATGCCTTCTACAGCACAGCTGTCTGCAATGTCTTCACAAGGTTTTTTTTCTAACTTCCAATCATTCCAAAAGTGCCATTCTCACACAGGCAACAAGATTTCAAGACTTCAGAATCAAGACTTCACCCAGATGAACAGGTCACTGGACTTCACTGTGTTTCTGCTTCCCACACACTGCTTTGTCTCTCATTAAAAAAACTTGCACACAATTTAGAACAGCATGTGTTGGCACGCAGCAAACTTGTTCTGTACTTGTGCATCGACATGTTCTGAAACTTTCTGCTTTCCCAGTAACACCATCCTGGGCCAGACACTCTCTGCTGCTAAGCAGTGAATTCCTCTTGTTGCTATTTCTCCAGAGCACATCTCATTGCTAATCTCCTCCAGCTGCCTCCCATCATTAAGATGATGTTTCCTCCTCTCACAACCCTCATTCTTAAAGGTGAACATATGTAAGTGCTATAAACACATTAGTGGTTTAGTACAGCAGAGTTTTAATTGTTCAGCTGTTCTCTACCTTACATTGCAGACTGGAAGCTTCTAAAAATCAGCATCGTATGCTGAAAAATAGAAGAGGAGTTTTATGTAACTCTCTCACAGTTACCTGACAAATACCTAAATATCACAGAATCTGGTTTTAGTTGCTTGGCTGTGGTTTTTTTTAATTAAGAAGAAAAAAAAACTCCTCAGGTGAGCAAACCCTTTTCACAGAATCAGAACGGCTTAGGTTGGAAAGAGACCTTAAAGACCATCTCATTCCAACCTCCCTGACAAGGGCTGGGACACCTTCCATTACATCAGGTTGCACAAAGCCTTATCAAACCTGGACTAGAACACTTCCAGGGATACAGAATCCACAGCTTCTCTGGGCAACTGTTCCAGTGCCTCATCACCCTCACAGTAAAGAATTCCTTCCTAATGTCTAATCTAAACCTACCCTCTTACAGATTAAAGCCATTGCCCCTTGTATTATCCCTCCATGCCTTCGTAAAAAGTCCCCTCCAGCTTTCCCATAGGTACTGGGAGGCTGCTGTAAGAATTGCCCAGAGCCTTCTCTTCTCCAGGTTAGAAGACCCCTCTCAGTCTGTCATTATGAGAGCAGTACTTCAGTCCTCTCACAATTTTTCTTAAGCATACACAAATTCACAAGTCAATCAAAAGGACTTAACAGTCCTTTTCTACTTTAATTTCAGTGTTGATAGAGCATGCTTAATAAATTTGCTCTCTCTTTAAATACCAGCAAAAACAAATGATAAAGAGAATACTCGGTAATTAGTCAACACTCTATAAATAAGGCCACTCATTGAGAACTGCTAAAAATGCTTTAAATTCGAGGGCCAAATAAAAATTTGTTTCCTCCTATACTCAGCATACAGTTTAACCCAGAATTTGGGTTTCAGAATTTGATTTCAGATTTTTTTCCCCCTCTCCCCTTTTATACTTAAATATATTTTGAACAAAATCTACCAAGGATTCAACTCAAGAAGATTTTCTGACTTGCTTCCAAGTGGATTTTGGAAAATACTGCCCGAGACATTGACATAAAATTAAATAATTTACCTCCTTAGATGTTTAACAATATAAGCCAGTTTTTAAATCTCAAAATATTTCAGAGTCAGTTTTCCAGGAAAAGCTTTCCCAAAGCTCATGTCCATTTAATTAATGCAATCAGCAAACAATTGTTCATATTTAAGCAATCCAGAACCTTTCTTATAAAAAACATACTAGAAAAAAAAAATTCTTTATTACAGAAATAATACAGCTTCAAGAGCCTTCAAGATGGTGTCTGCTTCAGTTAATAGGAAAAAAAGCACTGTGCCTGCAACTGCATATTTACTTACCATCTGCAAAATTACCATTTTTACTTCAAAACAACTTCCTAAAACCTGGGAAAATCTCTCAGGAATTTAGGCAACTAATTACCTCTGCAATTTAAGTTTTAATTTTTTCCTTTCTCTCATTTTGAGCAAAGGCAGAATAGTCCAATTTAAATAAATACTAACGTATTCTTAGAAAAGAAGGACTTCAAGGAGATGCAAACTTCCATTGCAGGCTTTTCTTGCTAATGGATCTGTGGCAAAACAAGGCTTACTCAAAAGTACCTACTATGCAGAAGAGTTACCAGTATTTCAGAGACATTGTAACTCCATAATCCCTAGAAGCATAAATGATGAGAAATATTTATGATCCAGCAACTTCCAGCAAATCAATATATAGTTATGACCTTCAAGCACCATAAATAAGTCCTCTCCTCCAGACTTGCTTACAAAAGCATAAATAATGAATTACATAAAAGCTGAATTGAAGTCTACTCCCAGCTTGGCAGGTGAAATCTTCCTCTCCCTCCTTGTTTTGTTCATTTCAAACATCAGTTTCTCTGTTCACTACAGCTTCCTTACATCAAGATGAGGGCTTAAGCCACCTGCACACCAGCGGGTCAAGAAGTCATTTAGGGGTTCTCAATCCAAAGCTGTGATGAGCAACAAGCACTGCAATTTTCAAGTCTGGTGGCTCCAAGAAAATTCTGGAGCAATAGTGATTATCTAAAATGATGGTGATATTTGGGAAGACTATTTCTCTCTTTAGCAACGTTACGGTCTCACATCATTTTCGGTGTTCAAGATTGACTAGTAGAGCCAGCGAAAGAACAAGCCATAAAAGTAAAATAAGGCCACTTGAGACAAGCTGGCTTAGCACTCAAATATCAGAAATCCAGAGGCACAGGCACATGAAGCAAAAGCAGCAGTTTGAGTTTCCAAGTATCACACCACTAATTAAAACTGCTGTGGTCCCTTTCTGACAGTCTTGCTGACCTGCGCAGGGATAATGTTTCTCCACCAACAGTCTATTGTAAGTGCTGTGGTAATCCATATTGACATGACATTCTGCATTCAGCAACCAGATTCACTTATCCAGCAATGGATCTAGCAGCACCAGGGATTAGCTGCAGTATATCCCTTTAAGAAAAGGGGTTTACAGAAACAAGTATCTTCCTTAGCTAAGATCAGTTAAGCTCCAGAGATACCAACAGTGACTAGGAGGACCCCTGGGTGGCATGACCAGACTGCCCCACTAGCAAACACCCATGCAGGTGCACCATTTTTCCATTTCCATCCAGTAACTAATTCATTCAAAGCACCTGATGGGCAAACAGAAAAACTGAATAATGTTGTTTTACTTTAAATACATGTGAATCCCTATTTCCTTCAAAAAAATTGCATGGCATCAGTCAGGTCCCAAGGAGCTTATGCCACCAGAAGAGACTGCTGGAGACCTAACAGAGCAGTCAGATGTCAGACTGTTCAGCAGACCCTGGGCCCTTCTTTGCTGCCCAGCTCTGTATGGGAGGCTCAGAATGTGAAACAGCCATTCTAAAGAGCAGCAGATCTACAAGCTGATACTGAATGGCCTCTGTGACCAAGGACAGCAGACCATGGACCACTGGCACCTGAAGCCACACAGCACTAACTGTGCAGGAAGAGCACCAATCATGACTTTGTGGTGCGAGTCTCACAGGGAGCCAGAGCGTGTTACCCCTGCCTCCAAGTTTATTGGCTCTGGGTTAAAAAGTTACAGAGCAGTCAAAAAGACTGATGGATGTTAATTACAAAGTTTTATACATAGAAATTGAGAAGTACTTGACAGATTATCTAGCCCTCAAGCTTGTTCAAGAAATTACCTGCTGCTTCACAAAGTTCTTCACTGTTAATGCCTAAAATATTAATGTAATTGCCACACAATCAAACTGTTTTAAGGGTGGAGTAGAGAAATAAAAGATAGCTTAAAAAAAACCAGAAAATATCCACAAAGCCACAACAAAAGCAATCAAAAAACTATCTGTATCCTCAACAATTAAGACATCCAACTTTCTGGACAGTAAGTTTTATCAGCCCTGATATCGTATCAGTTATGAAATTGCTTGTCAAGACCCACACACACTGTATCAGAAATACTTCAACCTTTGTCTGCTTTATTAATAGCCATTGTATACAGCAATATCCATTACATGAGGGCAGTTATCTCTCTCTAAGCACTTGAGGCAGGAAAAGACAGCAGAGCACTTACAATATCCTGGCCACAGGATGCAGAGGCACTGAAGTTAAGCCTCAAACAAGGCTTTTATCATACCTGCACTGAACTGATATTGAATCAGTCTGTGTGAGCTAAGAGTTTTAAAAAGGGTTAAGTGTAGTCCTCGTGGATCAAGACTGGCAAGAGAAACTGTCCTGAATCAGGCCCACTGCCCAGATCACACTCTTAAGACTTGGGCCTAAAGGATGAGATTTTTTTGACCTGTGATGACTCTGCAGAAATCCCAAACTAGTATAATGCTGATAATTTCCTAACAAAAAATGAATGTTGTCATTTTGGAACACTTCTTTCCACACTTGTCCAAAGAAGATCCATCAAACCCTAGTGTATGAATCTTTAAAGTCCATTCACAGCATTCACGGTTTGCTCTAAGAAATAGAAGCCTCTTTTACCTTTAGCTTTTGTTCATCCTCCACACCTTGCAGCCCTGACAGACGGTCCTCAGCCTCATTGAGCCACTTCATTAGACTATCATGTTCCTTCTTATACTGGGAAAACACTGGAGAGAGTTCCACCGCCTGCCTCCTTTGAAATGACCCGCACTCCTACAATCCATTGTATTAGGAAAATACGGTGTAAAAAGAGGGAAGTAGTGAACAAGGTAGGTCTTATTTATTTGAACAACAAAAATACTTGAGGGATCCATTTCAAGGATTCCAAAATGTGCAACAGTACTAATTTTTTTTGTAACAGCTATATTCTCTTATCTACACAGACGTGTAAACAAAGCCAGCCTCAGGGTCTTGCCCTGCACCTTTGAACTATAGCTCTGCTTGTCAGCTCTAGTATAATTCAAACAGGTGAACTAAAAGGACCATCTTTGTTCTAGACAGAACCATTTTTAGCATGGCATGTGTATGCAAGCACCACAACATCTTGCAGTCTGCTGTTACTGCTAATACCCTCTATAGGAAGAAAGAGGAATTTAGGAGCAGGCTCCATCACAGAAAGGGCTTCTGCTGAGAGATCAGTGTTTGTGTAGATGTGTATATGTAGTCACTCTTTACACAGTCTGAAAATAAACCTCTGTTCAAGGGCCAGCAAAGACAAGTGAACCTATCTTTGTAAATACATAGAGTGGCTCACTGTGAAGCTGTGAAAAGGACTATGAAAATCAAAACCACTCCCCCAAAACCTAGAAATGGCAAAATTCATATTTTGGGCTTGCAAAGATTCAGAGACTGAGATTGCATGCACATACATTTAACTCTCCCCCAGAGAGTTACGTACACTGAAAGAGTCATAAGTTATAAAATAGGGATTACAGGTTGTAAGTGGGATACCAAAGGGAA
The DNA here is from genome assembly GCA_013398075.1 of Notiomystis cincta. Lineage (NCBI taxonomy): Eukaryota > Metazoa > Chordata > Aves > Passeriformes > Notiomystidae > Notiomystis > Notiomystis cincta. Next base: position 231,333 of record VZRX01004910.1, on the reverse strand, counting down.
AAATGAATAAATGAGCTGTAGGAACTATCATAACTGTACCTGCATGGTGTTGTACTTCTTCTGCAGAAGCAACAACTGTATGCGGATCTTCTCTCTCCTATGATCCTCCATAGGCTGCTGGAGCAACTGCCCTCCTCTCTGTAAAACTTCTTCAATCTGAGCTCTTTCTTGATCCAGCTAAAATTACATAAATCTCTATTATCTACAGAATTTCATTTTAGAAACATTAGCAGCTCAGATATTAGCAGCAGTTATACCAAACTTTTATTATCCAAATGGGAGGCAAACAAATTCAAGCAGAGATTCTCCTCCACAACTACCAAATCATAAAAGCTAACTTGCTCATTCTATAGACTTTATAAAGAGATGTACTGAAGGAAATTTAATGAGCCAGCAGTATGCAGGCACATCAATAGGATGTTAAGACTTTAGCTGCATTTCTATTCTAGACATTCCTTGACAATAATAAACAAGCTCAGAGCAGAACAGCACAAAAACAAAAATTCAGTAAATATAAAAACAGTATAAAGGGAAGGCTATGTTCCATAACAATGAGTTCTTCTACAGAAGTCTTTTAAAATTTGTGTTCATGCCATTTTCCATATACTTATATTCAGCTTTCTAGCTCAGCTTCTAAGATTTGAGCTGCTTAAAAGGAAGGCAGATAGAGTGGCCTGAGAGGAATTTACCTGATTTTGTAGGCAACAAGGCTGTAGTGGACAAGATGCTAACAAAATTATGGCAGTTTTATATGGGTGAATAGCAGAGCCTAGATAAGAATCTAGAAGATAAATTTTGTTCAAAATTTTTATTTGGACTTCCAACATAGAGCCACATTACAAGACTCTTACTTGCACCTTACCTCACAAGCATCCTCTGACCTGGTCTATGCACTGCCATTCATTTTATCATATCAGTTTAAATATTTACCTCATTCAAACATCATTCAAATACAAGAAGGATTCCTTACAAAGAGCTACTTTGAGTAGAAGATAGATAAACAAAAGTCAGAGTTCACTACCTGTATTATAGAAAATCATGATGAAAATACCAACTCAAGTATGATTAGTTACTCTCAGCACACCAGCCAAGAGACAATAGCTATGGGAAAAGTATTGGAAAATTGTGCAGGGTTTCCAACAACCTAGTAGTTCCTTTCCTACTCCCATCTTAAAGATGTTTTCTCAGAATTCCCCCACAAAGGCTGGAGCAATGCAACATGGGGACGTAATAGAAAGTGAATTATTCAATTATTTATTTGTTCCATTGCTCACAAACCTTTTCATCTTCCCCACTCAACTCCAGATGCTTTTCCACAACTTTTAACATATTCTGTATGTCACTTTCAAATTTTTCCAGGTCCAGGAAAGCCACTCTAGCTTCACGGGGCTCTGACATGACAGGAAGTCGTTCTTGTCCAACAAGCATCTGCAAAGCAAAATAATTTTCAGCTTGAACAAGGTTTTTAGTCTCAGTTGTCACACACAATATCTGATAAAACAGCATACCAGTTTGCAGGACCATTAGGTATCAGCATAAATAAAAATTGTAGAGTTATTTGTTCTGAGAGATAGCTTAAACACAGCATTGGTAGTTACTACCAGTTTCTACTTCAAACTTCAATCTGAGCATTTTGTTCTCAAAATAAATGAAAAATCTCCAGTTAAATTACTTATGGTGTTGTTTTGTAGCTCACAAATACTTATTGCAATATATATCATTTTCTGAACAGCTGTTTGTAAATTTTCCTATGAAACAGAAGTCATCACCTGCTACTCAGGTAAAAAAAGAAACTGGTCTAAAAATTAGTCTATTTTTCACATATAAATAAATACCTACACATAAAAGAGAACTCAAAAGCAGCCAAGTGCTGTTCTAATAACCAATGATCTATCCACTACAGCCAGTTGCCATCTTCTTGGCACAGATCTCCCAGGCAGGTTCTGGGGCTCGCTCATCCTCACCTTGGCACTTTTGATGTGCTGCGAGACCTTCTCAAAGTTACGGTTCAGTTCTGCCAGCTTGGGTTCCACGAGTTCCCGGCAGGACACGCCCCGCCCGTTCATTAGGATGACAGCCTGGTCACGGACGTTATCCACGCGGAGACTGACGTCATCTAACTCCGACGTCAAACGCTAAGCAGCGAAAGGAAACGGAAATGGTTATCTCCTAGGCAAGGAGAGAGACATCTAAAAATAAACAGGAAGCAAATCTGACATCATCCACAATCCATGAGTTGACTGGTAATATTTTGACAGATGCCAAAACATTTCCTACCTTCACAGTTTCCTCCTTTTGGCTGGCAGACTTTTTCTCGATTTCATCCAACAAGGCTTCAGCCTGATACAACCAAGTACTTATGTGGGCAACATTTTCATCAAAAATTTCCAGCTGGCCCTGATGATTCTGGAAAAAGATGAAAAAAAATGTACGAATACGAGAAACTTCTAAAAATCCACCAAAAAAATCCCAACAAAAAAACAAAAACCAAAAACCCAAACAACTAAAAAAAAAAGAAACCAACCAAAAAAAAACCCAAAAAACCAAAACCAAAAAACCAAAATAAAACTAAACCAAACAAACAAAAAGCCCCAAAACAAACAGGAACACACCCCACACACACACCCCAAACTCAAAGAAACATCAAATAAATCAACCCTGCCAAAGTCTTATGAGTGGAATGGAGATCAGTGAAACAGTGTTATGGACACATTTTGGAATGAAACATTGAAAATTAGATTGTACCTTTCATCTTCAGTAGTATTTACAAAAATTCAATTTTCATTCTAGACCCTTTGATAATATAGTTCCTAATTCACAGAGAGGGAAATAGAAGTAGCTGAGGTAGTTTGTACAATTAAAGATAGACAACACTTAGAACATTACAGCCAGATCACAGTATCTCAGTCAACCAAAATATCCACAATTTTTTCTATCAGCACTAGCAGGTATGACAGTGTGCACTGTGTGTGTTTGTTGGTCTTTTTTTTAATTGTAAAAGGATTATGCCAAGATTACAAATTATCATAGCAGTCAAGTTTTAATATTTTTACTGATTACATTAAAATGTTTCTTCCTCTTAAGAAAAGTCACCAAATAGTAGACATATTCATTAGGTCTGCTTCCACACGTAGTCAGAAATTGTAACATTAGCTGCCACAGACAGATGTATGTTATTCTGTGTGACAAAACGAAACTATCAGATTCAGAGAAGTACCAATCTAAACCTTTCACCAAAACAAGTAGATAAGCTTTGCTCTTTTAGAATAACAAAACAAAGGGGGAAGAGGAGAGAGAGAGGGCCCACAATTGCTCTCTGTGTCAACATCAAGAAACTTAGAGCTCCACATAACAAAAGAACAACTTAATCTAACGAAGCACATAGACAATACTTGTCACCAGACAGGAACATAATTTAGAAGCATTTAGTTATGGATCATCCTTACAGCATTTACACATAGTTAAACCACCTGACTACTTCCAACAAGGCACCATTGGATTACAAAACAAACACTACCACTTGCAACAGGCGCTGGACAGGAGGTACAGGGCTCACCATTCATGTATACACTAAAGTTTCCACAATTCCACCTTCAGAAGTCCCTGATATGGGTTGCTTGTCATAACTAGCTAAACAACACCGAAATATCTTATTTATATAAGAGCATCTGACTGATTCTAGTACCAGTTGTAGACTGTTTCCTGTCTCTTTAGCATAATTGGCAGCTTTAGGTGTATGATATGCTTGGTCTTTCACTTACTCAGCCAAACAGATGCTGTTGCCATACTCAAACACTTGTTACGGTCTGTCCAAATAAGCAACAGGCTGACAGTCAAAAGTGCTTTGCTGAACACCACTGGGAAGTTATCCATTGTCTATTAAACAACCATCACCCAGGTCTCAAGGAAATCTATCAAGACAAACCCACTTCTGTTCATGTTGCAGCTGGCATAGAGGCTGAATATTCAGGCTGAATAAAGAGCAGCACATGTAGCAGCCCAGTTTTCCATTCTCACTGTATAGCACCTCATGACTTACCTCTCCTTCTACAGGGGAATCAGATTTCCATTCCATGTTCTTTTAAGTCCATGAGGCATCATGGATGCTTCACATTACAGTAAAGTGGGACAAGTGAAAACTCAACTGCTCCAAAGGGGTGGAAGGAGAGCTACCCTGAATATTTCTCACACATGCAACTTACCAACAGGGTGTCACACCAGTCCTCGGTCCAGGTTCGAACTCTGCTCCAGCCAGCATTAAGGACACACAGCTTCTCCTCCAGGACAGTCTCACTCCCTTCCACCAGAGACTGGAGCGCAGTGCAACTTTCTGTGATGCTCTTCAGGTCAGCTTTCCTTCTCTCCAGCTCTCTGAGCACATTCTGAAACAAGTTCAGCCATTAATACTGCACTGCTCCCAAACACAAGGGCAAGGGACGCAGAATTTTAGCTCCACCAGAAACAAATATATTGCAGATGATCTTCACTTGTGGAAAAACGAAACCAAGTGTAATTCTTCTGTTTACAGTCTCTCTCTGTAAACAGTGATCTCGTTTTTTAAAAGAGTGAGAATACAATGCATGTAGGTGTCCTGAACAACTTAGGGACTCTTTTGGTGTGTTGTCTTCGATCATCTTCACTGTTTCTTTTCATTATGTAGGTAAAGAAACTGCATCACACTACATTGCAAGTCCATTTTTAAAAGGTTCTTTTCTGCACTGTAAAGTACAGAACACAAATTTCAAGACACACTCTGGATTCCTCTCTATCTTTTCCTATTAAAGCACTTTTATGGTTGCCAATAATGAGAAACGTGGCAGGCCAATGCTAAATATTTTTTTGAGAACCATCACAACTCACTACTGCAGATGTTCAATTCACTGGCTACATATTACAGAATCCCTGTTGTTATATTATCTATATAGAGATATGTAAATATATTTATCTTTAGCTCTACCCTTTTTTCCAAGTCATCTGTTTTTTTAATCTTAAAAAACCCACCTTCTTTGAAAGTATTCATACTGACATGCAAATTAAGCAATATGTCATCTCTTGAATAACAGCACATGGTTTCCATGTGGAAAACAGACCTCTTGCCATACAAGATCACCAATTATTATTGATGATATCTGCCTACTTAGAAAGCTCCTTGACGTCCGTGTACAGTGTAGGGAAGAATGAACTTAATCACAGATGATGTCTGGAGCTCCTTGAACATCTTATTATCTATGAAGTAACTTATTATCTTAGAAACAGAAACAAATACTCAAGTTACTACATTTTAAAATTGTCTCTAGAAAACGTTAAAACAGAAAGGACAACTCTGCATGCAATATAAAGGACATGTCCTCCTAGTGGTGCAGCATAAATCATTATTTGCATGGCTTAGAGATGTATGTTAAGTATACTTCCAATAAGGATTCAAAAGTTTGTTTGGAGAGGAATCTTGGGGATACTGCCACAGCAAAACCCTAGTGCTAATAATTGCTAATCCTGACTGAAAGGTGTGAGAACAGGTTATATTAGATGAGTTTGCAGTTTGGTGAGCTTTCAAGTTTTAACACTGCAGATGGACCCATTCCAGAAGTAAAAAGTGACAGAAAACAAAAACTGGAAAGGTCAGTATTACTGAACTGTATCAACTGACACTTGTTGCTAACTCTACATAATATCCAAATTTCTACAGTGTAAGAAAATATAATTACTCTGAAGTAAGGGAGCTAACATCTGCCTGTTTCAATTAAAAGGTTCAACTTGTAGGTAAAATAAAATAACAAATTACAGGGATTTAAATTCACAGCCACCTCTACATAGTATTGCCATAATGTCAGAAATTTATTCTACAAATATTTAATAAGCATGCTTACTTTGGCCCAGGCAACTTCTGAATCTAGATCAGAAAGCAAGCTCTCTGAAGTGGATTTCTGCACGAGGTCAGCTTCAGTGGTAGCCAGCCACTCTGACAGAGAGGCAGATTCTTTCCTCATTTTGCGTGCCAGCTGGGTTGCTCTTTCAAGGTCTTGTTTTCCTTCTGTCACCTACAAAAAAAAATTAAGAGGAAAGAAAGAAAACAAAATTAGATTTTAAAAGAGAGCAAACACAAAAATGCTCAACAGCTAAAATAACTACCTAAATATATAAAATCCTTGGATCTTAAAAAATGTCTTGCTTTAAAGAAGGACCCTAAAAGGAAAGTTTATAAACATCTGTATCTTACTATACAACACAGAATAAAACAAATAATTTTAAATTGAGATACACCTAAAGAAGATAAAGAAACCTGCATACCAATTTATTTATAGCTAGCAATCACCAAATTGGTGTTTATCACTTTATTTTGATCCTTTAGCTGAAACTCAAGGGACAGTAGAATCCAATCAGTCACTCACACAGGTCAAATTCAATTCCTCCTAGTAATTTGAAAGGCCTGCTAGCAGAAAGCTGCAAAAAAAAAGTTTCACTGAAAATCTAGTCTGCCTTTGAAAACATATCAGTACAATTGACATGAAATTTGCTGTTTGCTGCAGTAAAATAATTTTTATTTCACATCAGTTACACAATTAGTCTGGTCAAATTTTAACACAGACTTGAGAATAACTCCAAGCATAGTAGTCAGAATCAACTGACATTTCAAAAAATTGTATGCTGTTCTCAGCTCAGAAATAACAACCATAGCATTATCCCACAAGTAACTCTGCTTTTCTATCCTTCCCTAATATCTTGCCTACATGCCTTCCAGAATCCACACTTTCCTGGATGTTCTTAACTTTACAACTGCAAAATATTTCCTAGAATCCTGAGATTCCTAGAATATCTGAGATATTCCAATACTGAAATCTGACTCTTTACCCCCAGTTTAATTCATGGAGCACTAAACAGACATAAATTCACTTGGGATTCCATCTTAATTTAGGTAGAGAGTCCTACCTGCCCTGTAAGTGTTTAACCATTTTTGAACACTTCTCTTAGATAAATAACTATTCAACGAATAAGAAAATTATGCAATATTTAATGCAATTCATGGGAAATAAAGGTTTGCCTGCATTTTCTATTTCACACTGAGAGCAACTACTTAGATGGACTATAATTCAAAACCATCATGATACCTAAAAAAACTGAGACTGACTCATACTTCTCACATGACAATATGACCATAAATTATCTTAAATGACTTTAATGAATGGTAGGTCAGTTTTGCCAGGGCAGTGAAAACTCTGTGACGCTTCCTTTCTTCAAGGCTACCACTCCTCCAGGGAGGTATGTGTAATCTTTAATCTCTCAACTGACTGCTCCTGGATGCAGCAACTAAGCCTACACAATATCAGCTTTGGAATCAAACTTAAAACATCATCTAACAAAAAGAAGGGAAATTACATGTAGACAAATGTTCATACGCATATTTATTTTTCTTACCTGTGCCCCCAAGTCATTGTAAAGATATTTCAGTGCTGTCAGCTGTTCATCCATCCCTTTGGGATTATCTGTCTGTTGTTTCTGTACAATTTGCCTTCCTGTCTTGATGACAGTTTCGACTTCCAATTTCACCTCACTGAGGGTCTTATAGAGTTTCTAAAAGCACAAACGTATATTGGTGATCAATTTGTAGTGCAGATTTTCCAACTCTGCTTCCTTTGAGGACAAACTTCAAATAGCACTTAAACTCTGAGCTATGAATTAATAGCAAATCTGACAAGAAGAGTCCAAACTCCTGATGTTCTATATTTTATTTTAGTTTCTATTGTCAAAAATGAGTAAGATCAATAATTTAACAGTGTTTACTCCAAGGCTAACATTGTGATCTGTACTTCATCTTATGTATAGTATTTGTTTTGTTCAAATACTAGTGACTGATGCTTCTCCAGAACATAAGGATGAACCAGGGAAGGGAGTTTATGAAAAACTCAGCTGTCCTACCACATCTATCATCAACAATTCACTACTTTTACATCCTACAAGAATATGAGGTTTTTAGTTATCAAATGCTCTGTTAGCACTTTCCAGCGAGTTGCAATAGTTCCATGATGACTTTAGGCAAAATTTCCTCAGGACAGAGTTTAAGCAATGAGAACTACACAAAAAAAGAAGCACCCTCCAGCATGAGTAATGAACATTGCATACATACCATGCACTTCTCCAAGTGAGCTTGGATTACATCTGGGTCAGTATCCTTCACATCCAAGACATGAAGCTCTGCTTTCACTCCATCCAACACTCGCTTGCAATCCAACATGCGCTGCTCAAAATTGGCTGGTTTCTGGAAAAGCTGATACTTCGTACATACCTCACGGAGCTTTCTCTGTTTCAATAAATATTATGTTGAAAGATTGTTTTAAATTAGTACCTGCACTTCAAAAAATAGCATTTAAAGCATCTCCCACCACAGGTTACAACCCATTATCCACCACAAATCAATACATATGGAATTTTGGCTTTGCAAACAACATTGCCATCACCTATTCCTAATCTCTACCTGAGGTGCAAGAGAGAAATAATTCTGTATCATATGCTTTGAAAATATCCATTCTACTGAAATAGAGATTTTCTGACTTTCAGCATTTATCTCATGACACTTGTGAAATTTAACCTTCCTTGTTCAATTCATCTAGGGCTGCTTGTTTCCTTGTGTCCTGGGTTGCATTGTATTCTATCACCATCTTCATGAGCTATTGAACCAGGTGGGGTGGTGTTCCTTGTCTCCTCCCTCTGGACTATCTTCTGTTAATGGGCCAGCTATTGAAACCAGGTGGGGCAGGGTTCTTTATCTCTCCCATGACCCATCCTCCCTTTAGGGGATATCTTCTGTTAATGGGCCATCGAGTTTCACACATTATCCCATTGTGAGATGCTCCGCCCAGGGGGAGGGACCAAGCATTCCATCATGGATATAAGGTGAACTTTCAAACACCACGGGGCCCTTGTCTGCTGGATTCCCAGAGGAGAAGAGCTACTGCTGGATCTTCTGGTGGAGACCAGACCTTGTCTTCAGGATCACCACTTTCAACAAGACCACTTTCATCTGGACTGGTACCAACACCCTGACTGACAGGGTGCCAGGTTGTATTCTGACTCTGTCAGTGGTTCCTTTTTTCATGCTATTTCATTTATTTATTTGCTTTTTCTATTAAATTGTATTTCTGACTTAGACTCTCTCAGTGGTTTGTTTTCAAACCAGCACACCTTATGAAAGCACATACTATTTTCTTCTGAGGTTCAGCTGACTGCACCAAACAATTTACAGGCTGACACAGCAGTGTGTAAGTGCAACTCTCATGTCTTTACCTGCAAAGCATCCAGCTGAGTTCCACCACGGGAAGACCTGCATTCAGGAGAAGCAGGAGGGAAAGAGCGAGTACTTTTCTTCAGCTCCTCTAAGGTGGATTCATGAGCTGCAATCTCAGCTTGAATTTTCTGCCACGTCAAGGAGACATGAAAAACACACATTACAAAATTGCTTGCAGAGAGAGGAAGATGAGTTTTCTTACCACCCACCAGAAGTAAATCTACTCTGTAAAACTTAAACACCATCAGGTTTATTTTAAATATTCTTTGGTTATTGCTAAATTGAAAGCTGCTGTTATTCAATATGACCATCTTAAAAAAAGAAAGCACTCCAGATTACAAAAGGTAACACCTAGTGCATCGGCACAGGACTGAAATTAATTACCAAGTCTAGGCTGAGCACTGTCATGAAATATTTCCAAAGGTTTTGTAGTGAAGAGTTATACAGAAATACCTGGGCCTCCTGGGGCATCTGAAAGGCATCTATCCTGTCAGTCAGGTAAGATGTCAGCTGTCTATCCAGATCTCCTAAACTTTCCTGCAAGACCTGCAACATGTGGTCAGTTTCTCTCATGGTCTGAAGCTGTTGTTCCAAGGTGATCTGCCGGCTCACTGCCTGAGAGGGACAGAAAGGTAAGACAAGATGCAGCAGTAATTCAGTACAAATCATAGTAGACTTCCTCAAAACAAGGTAGGAGAGACCCAAAATATCCTACACCTGGAAGAATGGCTAAGAAGAATCCTAGAAAGCAGCAAGTTTTGAAGCTTGCTGTGGCTTCTGAAACAGTAACTGACAAACAGTGGAATAGAAGGAGAGCTCTGCTGCTAGATAGATACAAGACAATGAAAACACACTACTCCTATCATCTCAGGAAGAAAGTATTCTGTTAAAACCACACCAGTTTCAAAAACTAGCTATTCAATGGGAATCAAGAACTTTGCACTAGACCACATATCCATGTTGTTTGATTTCCTTTCAAAACAAACTCATTCAGTTATATTGTCAAAAAAGAAGTTCACAGTTTTTTCCCTTTATTGCCTCTTCCTTTAACAGCATCTGAAGTGTCACTACCTGCACAGGAACACAAATTCCCCACTATCAGCAAGTGCACAGACCAGTGGATGTGCACACACACAGAGATGTGGAGAGTTGTCAACAGCCCAGGGTGCCAGTGCTGCAGCTGCCAAAGCACACAGGTTTTTATACAGCAATAAAGTACTGCTGTAACAGGAAAAACAGCAGTCAATGCTAACTTAAATGCCAGCACATAGCCCCCAGCTGAGGGCACTGCATTCATGTTGCTCATTGTAATGAGGATGAACCGAAATTCCCTCTATGATTCCATTTCATCAGTAACAGAAAACAACTCCCATTCTACAGTGTGGCAGAGGCCTGTATTACCAGGATACAGAACACAAGTTACAAACCTGTGCTACCTGAAATACAGCTAGTCTTCCTCTGCTTATTTAATCTATAAAAGACTAGACTGAAGTAGAAGAGGAAGAGGACAACCTAATAGATGAGTAATGAGAAGAATGTTTTCCTTCTGTTCTTGATTTCAGCATGACTTTTTCCTAACTATTTCTACAAGTGAAAATGTCATTTATGCTCCTCATTTTTACAGTTAGTGAGAAAATGACCAGTATTTATGGCAGTAGCAAGGCAATATCAACCTCAGTTACTGAGCTGTTCCTTGAGTTTGGAATTGCCTTTTTGTGAAAAATATCTGAAAAATACCAGGGCATCCCTGCAGTGCAAATTTACAAAATGAAACTTGACTCGTGTCATGAAAAACAGAAAAGCATTTTGCTCCTTGGACATTGTTACGAATTGAAAGCAGCTGACAACACTGATGCTGTTTATTCTTTTCACGTATTCGTGTCTGGCATCTTTGAATTCAGGTAACAAGAAGGATTTCAGACATGAGCTGAAAAATGCAGTCTACTTCAATTCTAACCCCAAGTTCTTACCAAGTGACTCAATTCCTCATAGCGGGCATTGAAAGCTTCCAATTTTTCACTGATGATGTCATCGAGAATCCCTCCATCAATCAACGTCTGCCCAAGTTCCCGAATCTGGGTTCGATTGTCAGCTGGGTGACGCAAGACGGATTCCAGGGACTAATTAGAAAAAGTTTTAAAGGTCGAGACACTGAATGTTACTGTATTTTCAGAGCTGGAAATCTGGTTGTATATGCAAGTTTAACACTTCAACTGTCTTGAGAGCGCTCTAAAAGCATAAATTAGTTATGGCTTAATTCATAATGGCACGTAACATTATGGCACAGAGGTAATTTTATTTTAGATAATTAAATCTCACAGCACTTCTTGTCTATTCATATCATTTCATACTACTGTAGCCCTGGAAGGAATTAATCAATTTACAAAGACTAGGAGAGAGTAAACAATTTTATCACAGTACCAAGTATAACACCATCACACACAGTAAAAGTCCACTTTTGGTGGAGGATCTTAGAAATATCCATTTCCAGTTCAGAGTAATATGTTCATTTAATGTGAAGAATCAGAATACTCAGCACATTTCAGTATGCTGCTGAAGTGCAGAATTTTATTTTTTTTAAACAGTTATCTGAAAAGTTACTCATCTGACAGAATCATAATACCTCAAGAGCATCATTGACAGCATCCAATTTATCAGGCAGATTTCCTGTCATTTGCACCCTTTCTTCCAGACTGTTTAGCCAAGCTGTTTCTAAATCAAGATACTGAAGCAGCTCAATCCAACAGGACCACACTTCCTAGGAGCAACAGAAAAGAAAAAACTTAGCCTAGAATGCCAGGCATAGCTCATACACCCTATGAACAACTTAAAGATACATGTCTCAGAAATTCACCTAACAGATGTAAGTAGAAAATATTAAAAAATAAGTCAGAGTACAGTATGTTCTAGATAGAAAAACTCACAGCTCTATCAGGAAGATACACAGAAATGAGCACAGTAATCTCTAAACTCCTGCTAAAACCATCACTGACATAAAGGTTCATATAACTATGCAAGAATGGAACAAAATGCATCCGCTCCTCTTTGAAAGACAGGACACACACATCCTATCCCCAACCATAATCACATGTGCTACTTGTTATTCAATCAATTATTTCAACCTTTAATTTCTGGGAAGCTCCTTTTTGTCATTTTGGAAGACACACAGATGAGTAACAAGTCTGTGAGACAAATCTACTTATTTGCACAAGCATTGAATACAAAATATAATTATAAAAACAAAGTTAGATGGTGTCTCATGGATTCCAAAGACATAATCTCAAGAGAAAGTAATCTTGGAAAGGAGTAAAATGCATTCATGCTGAAACTACTGTATTCAGACATTTTCAGTGTCCTTCTCCATTCCCCTCATGTGTCACTTGTCTTCATTTCACAGAATCAACGAGGCTGGAAAAGACCTAGAGATCATCAAGTCCAACCTATGACCAAACACCACCTTGTCAACAAGACCATGGCACTAAATGCCACATCCAGTCTTGCCTTAAAGACCTCCAGGGACAGTGATTCCACCGCCTCCCTGGGCAGCCCATTCCAATGCCTAATCATTATTTCTGTGAAGAAATTCTTCCCAATGTCCAAGCTAAACCTCCTCTGGAGCATCTTGAAGCCATTTCCTCTCATCCTGTCACTGGCCTCAGAGAAGAGGCCAAACTCCACCTGGCTACACTCTCTCCTTTCAGGCAGTTATAGAGAGTAATAAAGTCACCCCTGAGCCTTGTCTTCTCCAGGCTAAATACTCCCAGCTCCCTCAGGAGCTCCTCATAGCACTTGTGCTCCAGACCCTCCATCAGCTTTGCTGCCATTCTCAGCACCCCAATGTCCTCCTTTTAGTGAGAGACCCAGAACTGGACAAAGCACTCAAGGTGTGGCCTCACCAGTGCCAAGTACATACAGAGGGACAACCACTGCCCTAGTGGCCCTGCTGGCCACACTGTTTCTAATACCTGCCACGATGCCATTCTAAGCCAACCAGGGTACCCTGCTGGCTCACATTCTGTGGGTGTGTATCAGCACCCTCAGGTCCTTTTTTCATTGGTCATCTTCCAGCCACTCTTCCCCCAGCCTATAGCACTACATGGGGATGTTGTGACCCACGTGTAGCATCTGGCACTTGGTCTTGTTGAAGTCTTTGGCTTCGGTCCACCAAATCAGCCTGTCCAGATTGCTCTGCAGAGCCTTCCTACCCTCCAGCAGACCAATACTCCCACCCAACTTGGTGCCATCTGTAAATTTACTAAGGGCAGACTTTGATACCCTCATCAATAAAGGCATTGAACAGATATTACTAAGCAGAGAGCTATCATCCTAACCTCCAAAGTGTGGCATTTCCCCCGGATCCGATTGCACAGTAGCTGGTAGTTCTCCAGCACAACGTTCAGCTCAGTCGCCAGGTCCTGACCACTGGATGGCACTTTGGTGGCCAACATCTTGATATTGTCTTTGAGAATCTTCACCCTCACCTCCTTCTGCAGCACATCCTCCTTCGCTCTCTGTCAAAAAAAGCATTACACTATCAACCTTCCACTGCCTTGCACTCAGCTACTCACCACTCAAATCAATCAGCAGTTTCACATTAGAGGTCGTGCTGCCAATGTATTTCTTGGGCCTGAACAAAACAAAATACAGCACTAACTTGCACGGAATTCAGATCATGTTAGCAAGTGTTGACAGAGCCTCTTTTATTAAGCATACAGATATACTTACCATTTATGGTTTGTTAATTAAAAAAATCATAACTCATAGCAAAAAAAAAAAATTAAGTTCAGTGCTATTTCTCTGCTATCGTGCAAATACAAAAAACAAATTAACCAGAAGAAAAAAAAAAATAGATGTTTGCTAAAAACAAGCATATCAGGAGGAAAAAGGTAGGGTGAATTAAGAAATAATGAGTCTCAGAGGTCAGTAACTATCTCCAATATCCTGGAAAGATGATTCAATTATCCAGGGCACATGCAACTGCAAAGCTGGAACCTCCCTCACAGCTGTTGGGTGAGCTCAAGGAACACGCAAAAAGGACAGCTAGAAGAATTCTTTCAATCTAATGACACTCAGAGGAGCCTGGAAACACATATACAGGGTAACTACAGCACAACTCCTGACACACAGGAGAAACTGTATTATTACTTGTCAAATTTTGCCCTAGCCAGAACTGAGGCAGAAGGATAGTCAGAAGACAGATCAGGCAGACCAGTCTGAGTCTCCCAGCTGAGACAAATAAAAGCCTCCAAAAATAGAGACTGTCCCGTATCTTCTGCAGGTTTCAAGAGCAGTTTTATGAAGCTGAAATACTCTGAAAAATAAGGCATTGCATTTTATAGCAGAATTTAGCATAATTTTTGTACATATATTTTACGATGTCTTCTAAATGTAAGGCAATTAAAAAAAAGTCAGTTAATAGAAGGTCAAAGAACAGAAAAGTTTGGAAACATTTTATGGCACAATTAGCAAAAACTACCCAGCCTTATCTTAAACCTAATTCCTCCAAATGTCACCAGGAGTTCCACTCTCTGTTGAAATGAGAGCAGAACTGGCAAACTTAAAACCATATGCAAAAATGCACTGAATCCAGAGAGTGCTCTTTCCCAGTCCTAAAAGTAGTTCCAGGATAATATTGTTACTGCAAAGGAAAGAGGAATTGTAAGTGTTACAATAAGCTTACTGGCTCACTGACATAACTGTCGTAATATACATAATATAATCTGGATTTCACAAAGGTAAATGTGCTCAGTGTCTCACAGATTTGCCAGTGAAAAGAAGGCTCTTTATCTCCTTGGTTTGTGTTCAGCCAGCTGTCAGACTATGTGATCTTAAAGGCTTCAAAGGACATGAATATATTAAAACCCTTGTTAAGGACTGCTTCAGAAAACCCCTTCAAAAAGAACAATTCAGAACTTGAAATAGCTTTGTCAAAGCACTTGTAAGGGACAAAGTTTTTTTTATGATCCATCAAGTAACAATACAGGGGATAGTCAAAAAGTGTACATACAAGTCAAAACATTTATGAAGATATGATTGATTTCTCAGATTAAAAAGCAGAGAATTATTTACTCTGTACATATATCCAACAAAATTATCTATTCAGTTGACAATATTATAATGAGATGAAAATATCTCCTGCCTCTCCATTTATTTGGACACCAGACATGAAACTAGAGAAGCAGGGACCAACATCACTGATCCTTGTGGATGTCTTCCAACTCATGATATTAAAAAAACCATTGTTTGAAACAGATGATGAACATATGATAATGTTACAACACACTTGTTTTAAAGTGATTTTCTAAATGTGGAGTTAGAATATTTAGGGGACAAGAAACCGAGGTAGAAAGCTAGAAGCAGATCATATTCACAACCATTATAGATAGAAATAAAAGATGATACTACACATTTCTCAAGTTTTGTCTCCTGCAAAAGTTTTCCCTATTCTTAGTGTTTAATATGCTGTACATAAAAAGCCTGACTCAACAGCTGAGCAAGCTGTTATTTATTATGAGCTCCCTACCCCTCATGGCCAAAAAGAACATCTGCTTTTATAGTTTATGCTTTAATGCAGAGCAATTCCACAAAGCAAGGATGAAAAATACCACTAATCTTGTCATGACCTGAGCTCCTTTCCACAAATATAATTCCATAAAAGGTCAACCCCCAAAGCCGTAAAGTTTTGTTTCTCTTTAATCAAGATTCTACAATGAGCTGGCATTGCTGACCTTCATTTCCTCTACTGCATTCTCTAGCTCTTCAGGGGACTTGTATTCAAAATCTTTCTCCAAATATTCTTCTTCAGCTTGGGTCATCCATTCTTGCATCTCTGCCAAATCCTTCTTCAGATTTACAGCTTTTTCCTGACTTTCAGACAGGCGATTTTTCTGACTAATGATCTAGAATCCAATGTGGAGAAAGAAATAGCAGATTTGTTACTTAAATGTCCTTGGACATGTGAAAAACCACAAGTCTTTGTTAAAACATTTTATTACCAAAGCATTTTCAGGCTTTTCTAATTAACAAAACACTTTTACACACACATACAAACTTATGAATCCTTTTTAGCAGATCAATAAAACCTAGAAGTGAAGGAAGGAGAAATATGACTATTCTCCCCCCCCCCCCTTTTTTTTTGAGTATAAAAGTAAAACACACNAACAAAACACTTTTACACACACATAAAAACTTAAGAATCCTTTTTAGCAGATCAATAAACCCTAGAAGTGAAGGAAGGAGAAATATGACTATTCCCCCCCCCCCCCCTTTTCTTTGAATGTAAACTGGTAACAATCCCTGGAAAAAGAACAAAATCCTCTTCTGATTACAAGTATCATATAGTTAGATATAGCATTATACTGAGCAAAAAAACACTCTTCAGGCCTCACTTCTTTCCACAAACCAGACAATCTGGATTCTATATCAACAGCAAGGCTCTCCAACATAGATTTTCATCAGCAATTGCAACAAACGAAATATGTTTCCACAGACAGCAGAAAGCTTCCACCCAAAAGAAACAACCAAATACACTGGAGTGGAAGTCTATTTATAGCCTTTTATTTTTCAAAGCTGCTTGGAAGCAGACAAAAATTATACAGGGACAGAATAATATTCCAGACTTCAGAAACAACAAAAAAGTCAGACTTTCCTTTCACACTCTCCACAAAGAGCAGCATAAAGCAAAGCAGACAAATTAATTTTTAATTACAAGCAATTAAAGAGTTTATTTTGTTCCTTCCAGTTAGGTACCAAGAAATGTATGTATTCAAGTTGGACTTGAGCAACTTTAACAGTGGAACATGTAAAATATTCTCATCCCACTGTTTCACTGCTTCACCCCCCCACAATGCCACACAACCAGACAGCTGCAGTAACAAGCAAGCACAACGTGTGGAGAACTCACCTGTTTGCTCAGTTTCTCCCACTGAGTCTGGCAGTCTACTAGCCTAGACTTTGTCCAAGTATTTATGCTTGCAATAGGCTGAGTTCTTAAAGCAGCCTCTACTTCTTTCATCTCTTTCAGTGATGGTTCAATTGTCTCCATTTCATTGATAAATATCTGGACACACATCAGAGAAAATGCATGTTGTTCTTCAGCAAGATGTTACATTAATTCATAATGGTATCAATATTTTTGTGACTTTTAATTATTCCAGAAAAACATTTTGGAGCTGATCAATACTGTGATCAGATCAATACCAGACTGCTTAAAATAATCCTTCAGTGGTTCAAAACATCAGAACTATGGAACTGAACAACACACTACAGCTTGCCATACACACCATAAACATTTTCATATGCCAAATGCCAACACCAAAGCAACATAAGTTTGAAGATTACATGCACTAAATATTCTGCTGTTTCTAGTGTACCTCAATTTCTATTCTTCTCCTGGAAACAAACATTTAAAGGTGCACTGTAATTACTTACTATAAGATGAAATTGTGATCATTATCTGCCACTGACTAGCCAGGAATCTTCCTTGTAAGACAGATACAATTCTAAATTTTAGGACTTTCATCGGAGTTATTTACTTCTTACTTTTACTGCCCTTGGAAGTTTAATGCAGAAGGCACTTTCCACCCACAGATTCAATTCCATAATCACAAAAAATTTGGAAAAATATATAAACCTTTTATAGAGGAAATAATGCCAACTTGTAGATAGTATTTGTAAATACAGTGAAGACCTTTGAAAAGTAAAAATTATTAGAGCTACACAAAAGAAACCAACTCAAATGTTCCCTGAATAAAGATAAAACAATTTTTCTGGTGGGCTTAATATGCTATGGACAGTACTTAATAATGCAAGCAAAATAATAAAGAAGAGATGCTACTTGTTATTTCAAAAGACTCCTTATAAGAGCAAAACTCACTGTGCACTGGTCAAGTTGCCTTTGAAGTCCTTCAGTATCCCCCTGAACAGCCTTTTCTGCCATTAAGAAGTCTTTCACACCATCCATCCACTTCTGAACAACTTTTGAGTCAGTCTAAATCAAATATAGTAAGGAACAGTTAATACGTTGCTGTGACTCTTGTATTTCAATATCTAGCAGCTTGGAAAAGGTATTCTACAAGCTGCTGGCTTAATCTTGGCTTTGAATCAGACCACCTTTGGTTTTATTTTTGGAGTTTTTTTGTTAGGATTTCTGGGGGAAGAGGGGTGTCCCTAATTTGCATGTTCTCAAATTTATATGAATATTGCATTCACAATCGTGATATTCTTCCATCCACCAGAGCACGGTTTAAGTGAACACTGCACTTTCCCAGGCTACCATAGCAAAGCACAGGATCAGGTAAGGAGGAAAGCAAGGCTTCAAGAAGTATGTGATTACTCTTCACACAAAGGACCTAGCTGAAGGCTGGAAATATGCCTAAAAACTATGCTAAAAAAATGTATGACTGTTCTCACCACACTTGTTTGAAAACTGCACTCCCAAGGAAAAGAGAGGGCCCTATAAAATACATATGTGGACAAAAGAAGTGGATAATGCTAAACATACTTTACAGGTAGAAACCATCTTCTGTACTCACCAGAGCAATTCTTGGGGAAAAAACTAAACACTCACCCAATTTCAGAATTATCTGATCTAAAAACTGGCAGTTGCTTTATACCCTGCAATGAGGTAGGAAGGGAAGAAGGGAGGGAAGAAGACAGCAGCACTCTCCTCTCCTCCCCATGCAATCATGGATGTTCCAATTCATCCTTACAAACAAAACCAACACAGAGTACAGAGAGGGATTTTCCTTCCCCTGCTTCAACCAACTTATGTGGTTGACATTTTTTATTAATATAGCTGTACTTCTTTTAATCAACATTTTCGGACTATTTGCTTGGAGTTTTTAATAGATGACATCTATTTATCCTGACACAATCATCATCATAGAACAGCTCATCAGCTTCACCTTCTACTCTGCATGTCACAGAGAAGGAAAGCATGCACTTCGTTTTCTTAAAAACCTCACACTAACAGGTTTTTCAAGATCAATATGTTACCCACTGTTTCTCAAAAAATGTCTGCACTAATGAAAACCCATTAGGCTAAGCTCATGTTTATTTTTAGATCAATGCTACCATTAGAGGTCAAAGTCATGACATTTTCTTTATTCCTTTTCCATTTTGGGGGAATTTCCTGCAGATGATTAGCCTGAAAAATCATTTTCCGAGAAACAGACCCCAGGACGCTTTACAGTGAACCATGGCTTAATTTTAAAAAACATGTATTTATAAAGGGTGCCATTTGACAAGGTACTTTAGCACACAACTAATTTAGCTTTCTTACAATAAGCTATTTACATAAGTAGTTGAAGGGAATTAAGTGGGATTACTCAAAGTTAGACACACATTAAAATAACTTGCTGAATCACAAACCAAGCCTATAAAAATTTAATCAAGTAAATGCTCCTGCACTGCACAGGTAAATAATTATCAATGATCAAGTAACCAGTGTAGGCTGTTGATGCACAAGAGCTCACAATTTTTAGACATGAACATCCTCATCATAGAAACGTTTGGCTTGGAATGGACCTTAAAGATCATCCAGCTCCAACCCATCTGCCATAGGCCAAGTCATCTTCCACTAGAAACAGGCCTTGAACACTTCCATGGAATAGCAACAACAGCTTCTCTGGACAACATATTCCAGTGTCTCACTGCCCTCACAGTAAAGAATTTTTTCTTAATATCCAATCTAAACCTACCCTCTTTCAGTTTAGAGCCCATTATCCCCTGTCCTATCCCATCAGGCCCATGTAAAAAGTTCTCTTGAAGGCCCCCTTTAGGTGCTGCAATGCTGCTATAAGGTTTTCCTTATAGAGCTTCACTTCTTCAGGATCAGTTTTTGGCATTTATTCTGGGCAGGAACAAAGATCAAATGTGCTGAATCTTAACTTGTCCTAGAAAAACCACACGATGTACAGCCATGCAGCAGATTTATATGAAAGTGATACATAATCAAAGACACAGCAAGCTGTACATAACTAGAGGTATGATAACAGAATACAAGACAGAGAAAATTTTCTTCTAGAAAATACAAGATGCAAAACTGATAAAATGAGCCCTGTCCACTATTCCCATCATATGAGTATTACAGTCTCCCAGTAAAACATTACTCCCAGTTCATGCCACTAATGAGTGCTTTGTCAGCTCAGGGGAGCCTCTGTCACATCACAAATTACAGAAGAGCCACCTAAGCAGCAGGGCTCACAGGCAAGTCTGCCACTGCCATGCTCATCAGACTAACAAGGGCATCTTAGTCACTGTTCACCTGTCTGCTCACTATTAAAATGAAAATACTTACACTGTTTCTCTTCAAAAACCTAAACGCAAAGAGCATTGGTTGGGAAAATGTCAGGTTTTAAATGTGATTTAGGAAAAAAAAAGAAACATTAAAAATAAACTAATACTTGCATGTAGTTGAACATAAACTACACCCTCTAAGCACTGACATTGACTTTTTTTTCTTCCCCCACTTAAATTTTTTTTCCCCTTTAACAGCCAGGTGCTTCAGCTCCTCTGTTAGCCAAGGAGATCCTGCCCAGCCACGCTACAAACTAATCTTGTGTCTCTGGTTTGGTGCCTGCACCACGACCATACACCAAGGCTGCCATACCAATCTTTCCTGCAGTACAGGTTACATGCTGGTGTACCCAATGCAGTCCACAGCATTTTTATTCAACTTGTTCCAGACTGTCATTTTTATTTATAAAGTATTAGACTACAAAAATTTCTGTATACGTAAGTACCAAAGGAAAAATCAGAGCATATAACACAACTGTCCATCCACTGACAGCTTTACAAAACATTTAGTAAACACAGGAATTGTGTACTTAAAAACACAGTTCATAAGGAAACACAATGTAAGCCATATATTTCAACAGATAGCATCAGTAGGTGTTTCTTTCATTTTCAATTACTTAATAATAATAGTTTAATATTAATAAAGCAGCATTTTAATAATTGCTTCCATTGTTTCTTCTGCTATAAATTCCTTTTTGGCTTCTGTACTTCCTTTTAAGGTAACAGGAAAGTTTTTAACACTTTGCTCAGGACCAAATTCTGTTCTCAGAGCTATACAAAACAGCGCACTACTTCAATGCTCTGCTCTCCATAGCAATTCAAAAGTCACATGAGCATAAAAATCTGTATCTTTCACCAGTGAGCAAAATATATGTGGTGGTACCAACATCCCTTTGGACAGCTATGGGGAATAGGGCACTTCATCTTTGACTGGAAAAACTAAATAAACTGGTTATTAACTAAAAACCCGCTATACTAATAATGCACACACCTACCTTACTCTCAATACCATACTCTCAGCTGAATATGAGAGAATTGCAGTTTTCAAGAGCCATTCTGCACATGGTTAAAGCTGTGATTTAGGAAAGTAGGTGCATGTACAGACCGCTCAATTGAACATGATTCAACTGCAGAAAGAAGAATTCTGTATATACAAGAAAATTAAGAGAAGAAAAAATGCTGCTAGAACTGAGGAATGAAAAAGGTTTTGCTCAATGTATCTCCAGATAATAAAGAAAACTACAAAGCTGCAATCATCTGAAGAACACGACTGACAGAAAGTTGTTGTACAAAGGATATTGAGGCAGGCTTAACAACTAATAAGTGTGACCAGAGAATGCTGGGAAGCAAATGAGACATAGTGCAACACTGTATACTAGGTCAAAGTCGGGAGAAAAATTAACGTTGCTGGAAAGAAATCACCGAGGCTTTGGCTACGCTTTAGAAGTTCATTTCTTCTGGGCTCCTGTACAAATCACCTCACTTTGGGCAGTCAGTGCCTGCTGACCAGCCCCACCAGCTGCTCCACATCATCCCACAGACCGCTGCAAGCAGCTCCTGTAGGATGGGTTTGAAGGAACCACACTAAAAGCAGAAGCACAAGTACACATGTTCCGGAATAGATTTAAGGCAGAGGGTGCTTGTGGGGGAGGAGGGGGGGAAGGAGGGGGCAGGGACAGCTTTTATCTTTATGACTCAGGTAGTACAGCTTAAAAAAAAAATATGACATTTTTCCTCCGGAAGCCTGCAATTCTTCTACTCATAGGTTCGTTTGTGGCTTTTATTTAAAAGTTTACTAGCCTAGACTGGACTACCATACCTATGCTATTCATATACACAGATCCCACACACATGCTGCTGGGAGCAGCTCAAGTCCTGAAAGGAAAAATTAATGAACAACACTTCATGAGCAGGACCTTTAGGCATTTTTCCACCAAGTTAAACCTCTCACTGGAACGTGGTTGTGTACTCTGCTCCTAATTGGCTGCCTGCTCTTAAATTGTCACTTAGTTACAATCTGTAATCCCTACCATCACTTCTTCCAAGTTTGCAGTTTAAAAGGTAAAAAAAAAAAAAAAGAGGCTTTTATTACTTCTGAGCCACAATCAGTAATGTCTTTCCAACTTTCACTGAAACATCACTGAAGTCAATTAAATGGACTTGGCAACAAATTTCAGTTTGTACACGTGTGTGTACACAGAGTAGTTATCAAAGATCCTGTCTGGTTTAAAATAAAAAGAAAAACAATCACAGTCAAATTGAAGTCTAGGTCCACTATCAAATAAAGCAACTCTTTTCTGCTTCAGAGGGATGGGAGAGCAAGAATGAAAGAAGCTTTTTGGGAAAAGTAGCAGTGTGCATGCCAGTGTTCTGAAGACAATGCACACAGACAGTTGTTTATAAATTCTGTGATATGATACATCCTCTGTTAAATGGAAAAGAATGTAAATAAAGCCACACATTAAAATAAATTTAATGTGCGTGCAAAGACATTTTTTAGCTAATGCACATGTATCTTCCTCATGAGAGAATTTCTAAAGCACCTTCTTGGTTTTAAAATTTTAAAATGCAATGTGAAAAAGGAAAATTATGAAACTTAGAGTCTAATTAAACAATACTCTGGGGGAAAACAATGTCACTGTAATTGGTCTTTTATACTGCTGTGCTTATAAAGAATGGGCGGTGCCTATTTAACCTTTAGGTCACAATAATATTGTCATGGGCTAAATCACAATATACTTTCATATATACCTCTGTTATTTTTTTGTCCCTCAGAAGAAAGCAAATAAAAAAAGGGACTTAAAACAGCACAAAGAAATCAATCTAAACCATAAATATTGAGCCCACTTCAGCTAAGTTACTTGAGCACTTATCTCTCCCCTCGGTTAAACATCTACGTACCCTTACTTTT
Organism: Notiomystis cincta; assembly: GCA_013398075.1. NCBI lineage: Eukaryota > Metazoa > Chordata > Aves > Passeriformes > Notiomystidae > Notiomystis > Notiomystis cincta. The sequence continues at coordinate 207,844 of VZRX01004910.1, read as the reverse complement.
AATCCCTTCATATTTAAAACAATGTGATTTTCTGTCTTGCAGGATTATATATGCCTGTGTATATATTTATAAAATAGGGAAGAGGGCTGAGTGATCTTAATTTTTTAACCATCCTTCCTGTCACTTCAGAGGCCATAGTTGGAACTGGAAAAGCCACTACACCCAAGCATTTTCTTTACTTCCTTTTCTAACTTCCTTGTACTAATTCTTCATTACTGTTGACCAAAACCCCACTTGAAGGAGCAGATTTTCTGTAGCAGGCATGGAATTACACTTTTAGATTAGTAAGACAGTGGGCATCTGACAGCAATCACACTGAAGATCACCAGCCTCTAGTGGGATCAACAGCACAGCTGACATACCCTTGACTTTAGCATAACCTTTGCTTCTGGTATGGAAAGAGTGGAACATTAATTTTAAGTGAAAAGTATTTCTGTTAGAAGCCAAAATAATACCCTGAGCACATTAGAAGTCCACTTCTATGCTGCTACAAATATACTATATATGCTTTCAGCCTCTGCCAGACTAGGGGAACATCAACATTCCAATTCTCAATCAATTTCATCTGGACTCCTGCTGGAACACAAAGAAAGAAAGGTCTCTAAAGCAATTGAGTTATGCAACCAAAAAAAAATATCCTTTCATTTTACCTCAAATATTCTCAACTTGGGCATAATTTCCTCCAGTAGTTTAACATCTTTGGAAATCTTGAGCTTTAACTTGTCCCAGCGTCCCTGCACATCCTTGAGCTCTTGCATGTAGGTGTTTTTTATATCTGAAGATGCATGCTTCTCCAAAGCCTTTGTTTCTTCAGTAAGTTTATCTATCCTGGGCTTCTGGGCTTCCAGTGTCTCACAAACTGTCTATAACAAAGAAAAAAAGTGTCCTTACTGTATTAGCCATATAACAAGTACATACTTACATACAAGATGCAAGTACATCAAAAGTTTCCTTGTGCAGAGGGTAGACTCAGGGAATGGTGATACTCCAGTTACAGTAGTTGCTGCAGCACAGATGTCCAAACAACCTTTTAAACAGCAAAACCTTCAGCTGCTCTACCTGGTGCAGCAGCAGAGACTGCAGAAGGGGTAGCAAAGCTTGGCCTCCTAGCTGAACACACACAGGCACCCACAGCTCTTGTGTCCCGTGCAGCACTGGCACTCAGTCAACAAAGCAATGGCTCTGCTACACTGCACTCACAGAGGGAACTGCAGCAAAGACAGACCAGCACCTCAGGATTTTCATTCTCCCCACAAGTTTGTTTGTTTGTTTGTTTTAAAAGCACATGCAAAGTGAATGAGTGTGTCCTTTCAAGTTCTGTAAAGTAAGATACAATGTCTCAGTTGCAAAAAAAGCTCTGGATATTCAAGTTTTGAAAATTACTTTTTCAGATGGGATACAGGAAGGATACAATCTGAATATATTCATTATGACATTGCTGATACAAAGAGTAATTTGATTTGAAAGAGCTAATTTACTAATATGAAAAATAATAGCTGAAGATACAAGCCTAAATATGAAAAATGCTGCCATTTCATTGAATTCATCTTTTTGATTATCCTGCTTCAAATTTGCTTAAGAGAAATTCGCCATGAACACATGAAATTATTATTAACTTAATGGGTTCAAGTTTCTAGTATACACATTCAATGAGTACAAACAAGATGTGTGCATACATACTTTGCTGTATTTTTACTGAGGAACAATCTTTTTGAAAATGTTCACGTTCTCAAATTCACTGTTTCTTTTCCTGGAAAGTGTACCATCTCCTCTAAGACAGGTAGAGAGGTAGCAATGAGACTGGGAAGAGGAATGTATGTTTCAGAAAACAAGGGCTTTCTGTGCAGGGGACAACAGATGAAGCACTTATCAGTGCCTGCTACAATGTAAACAGAACTGAACAATCCCAATTTCCACAAGCATCTCTCCTCATCTACAATTTGTTCCCCTCTCCTGCCACACTCGTTAAAGCGCCTACAATAGCATAGTATGTCCTTCCAGGGTAATTAGTCTCTGAAGAAAATTGAGCAGAGGCAGGAAAAGACAAGCCTCCAAAGGCTAAATACCACTGCAATTCATGTAGCACGTAGACCAGAAAATCTCTGCCAAATTTGAACAATACAGAAGCAATGATAAAGAGAAAACCAAAGAATCGAAGCTTGTTTTAATATCCTGGTTCAAAAAAAATCCAAAGCACTAGCACCTTTGTTTACTGGACTTGTAAAAATCATCACTCTCTGCTAAATAGAGGAGGATATAACAACCTCTCTGTATCCAGCACCCAGAGCTCAAGAGCTCTACCAGAGTCACCTGCAGCCTTATTAGGCTGCCACACAGGGAAAAATACATACTTCTGAATGTGGGGGCTGTTGGAGGGGGCAGGGAAGAATTTGTTTGAGTTTTTTCAAACAAATAAACAAAAAAAAGGGAAAAAGTACTGGAGATGCACAGCTCTCTCCTTGGAGGGAGGTCCATCCCTGTCTCAGCATCTGGTATTTGCAAAGCAACTGTCATCCATAAATTTTTGTCTATTTTATAAGCTCACAATAGGAAACAAAATATTGTTTCTACTGGACAGAATTCTTACATCAATTACCTTTATGACTCACAAGCACTGTTTCCCTTTGAAAGGCAGTCTGGAGGCCAGAGAAGTATAGCTACACTCTCCAAACACCTGAGCAGGATGAAGCAGGATGGGTTTGTTCACCAGCTGACCCTCAGACAGTTTAGGCAGGCAGACCCCTCACACCTGGTGGGCTTTACCCAGTGCTTGGAGGGGAGGGTTGCCAGCCTGTACACCACAGTCCATTCAGGAGGGCAGAGGCAGGGTCAGAAAGCTCACCCTGCCCTAGGGCAGGATATGGCATCCCAAGGACAGAAAGCCCCATCAGTCCGGGCACAGCCATGACTGTGGTGTAGCTCAGGCAGGGGCAGCTCCCAGGGGAGGGGAGGTCAAGCCCCAGCTCCCGATTTTCCTCACAACTGCACTCAGCAACAAAGAAGCAGGTCACTAACCTGATCCAACCCAGCCTCTAGAAGGGGGATGCTCTTGGGACCCTAACATCCATTTTGGAGCTTCAGAGCACAGGAGATACACCAGAGAGTGCCTGGGAAGCCACCAAGGCCATCTGAGTTCCTCTTCCCCTGGCTGAGCAGTCCCAGCTCTCAGCCTCATCTCCTGGCACAGGCAGGGAGAGCAGCTGTGAAGCCTTGCAGGCTCAGAGATACTCAGCCCTTGCTTGGACGTGTCCCTCAGCAGCCTGAACCCAGCAAGCCACCTCCAAAAGTGGGTTCCACACGCTCATCCCTGACATCCCTCTGAGCAGTGTTAGCTACCCCACTGGAAACAAGGCAGGAGAACAGAGGGTGACAGTAGTGGAGCAACTTGCTGGCTGCTTCAGAGCGAAGGTGAGTTACCTTAGCCTGCTGCAGGGCCTTCTCCACCTTGCTGGGCTCGCCGAGGCCGCTGGCAATGGAGAGCTGTTTGCCCTCCAGCGCGCTCAGCGCCTCCTTCAGCTGCTGCAGGCACTGCACCGACTCCTGGCTCGGCTGCCTTTCTGCCTCTGGTACCATGTGAAAACAGAACACAAGCTAAGGAAATGCACTTGAACACAAATCGTGGCAGATGTGCACATAATCAACTTCCAAGGGCTAAAAACCTCCTCTGCTGATAGCATTGGTTTTCCTTATGCAATTACAACCTCACAAAAATTTTACTAACTCAATCCCGTTCTCAGAAATTCTTTTTATACACTTAAGCACCTAAATTGTTTTGGGTGGCTGGGGTGGTAGAATTGATAGCATTTAAATTATGTATTATTATATCAAGGATAACCCATAGTATCTAAAATATATAAATGACCCAAATTTATTATTTTGCACTTTTAAGCTTTAGACATATTTACTATTTTATTTGCAAACACACACAGATATCTACTATATATAGAAAACACAGTATAGCATAAATATACACACTATATATAGGAACTATATAAGCTAGTATTTATAAATATATGTGTGTCTGTGTGTATATATAAATACATAAAACACATTAGTGTAGGCTTGTGTTTTGGTTACTTTTTTACATTTTTTAAATATATTTACCCACAAAAATATATATAAAAATAACAACTTTCAGCTTGTTGCCAGAACAGAGATACCATCTAGGAAGAGTGGAAAGGGAATTAAGGTTTGGCTAGAGTATCTGCTTGCCATCTTCAACCACACGTCAAAATTTGTTCAATCCAGCCCTGTGTGGAATCCCAGGCAGGAGGCAGCACCTCACTGGCCAAAGAAGATGAAAACAGCCAATTGGAATAACTGCAGCAAACAAGATTTTGCCTGTAAATCCTGTACTGTGGTATGCACATTCTCTGGCTCTGGATTCCTAAGCAATTTTGTTACTGCCACAAGTGAAAATTAATCTAAGCCTTGTTCTGATTCACCAAGTAGCTTTTCAACAGTTTACTGTCAGAAATGTCCTACCATTTATAAAAATGAGTCAACATTTTGAGAGAATCAGAGTTATCCAGCTTCATTTCTCAAAAAGCCAGGATCAACTTAAAAACAGGAAAAAAATTTAATAAAAAACATATAGGTGCCCTGTCACTAAATTATAGCAAATCCTGAAGGAGAAGAAAATGGCTAAAATAGCTTCCCAATGACAAAAAAAAATTGAGTCAATTCCCATCTAAAAAATGTCCATAGAGATGGGACTGAGTAGCACTCCATGAGGAATTTTCAGAGGCTCAAAGAAGAGACATAAGAGGAGCTGGCCTTCTGTCAGTCAAAGCCTGCCAAGTTCACAAATGCCAGTGTCACACCACCAGTTGTTTCCACCAGTTACATAGCTCTGGAAGTTTTTACCTTGCAGCTATTCAAACTATGCTGTAAATAAACAGCTAAAACCCTGAAATCCCATTCTGCTCTGTTCTTCAGCAATATAATTTCTCTGCAGGTTGTCTCACTCAAGAAATACAAAAATACAAATTGAATGTATGAAAATATATATGGTGTTTCTACTAAGCAGTAACAGGTTCAAGTACACCAGTAACACATCAAGTGATGTGTAGCACAAAAAAAGAAGTATTTTTGTCACGTGAAGTATAACTACTAAAATAGAAAATACCAATAAAATTACTTACAAGTACATGAACTCAAAATAGCTATAAAATAACAACTCGTCACAGTAAGAATGAAAATATACCCTTGCAATTTGAACATGGCTGACAGATACTTGATTCATACAGTTTTCTGCATGGATATAATTGAAGTATGCAGGCCTGGTGCAACACATTATATAGATGGCCTAACAATTTAGTAAATGAGCCTACTTTTATTACACACAGAATAGAGTGTTAATGCTCTTCCATTTGGTGCTGTTAATAAAACACCTCTTTAAAATCCTCTGAAACAAAAACTAAGGAAAAAAAAATCTCTTACAAGTCTGTGCTGTTGCTATTCAACTGTAAAGTATTACCAGAACAACATATTTCATGCACTACATTTAAAATCCTTTAGAAACTAGCATAACTGGTTTGAATGCTCATAATGAAATTTTTAATGCAACAACAACTCAAGTAGAAACTGCCTGAAAAGCAAGCCAGATTCCAAATCACTTCAAAGATGAAATTTCCAAAAGGAATTATGTATGACTAATGTACTCAAAGCTATGAAAAAGAATAAATTTCACATGTGCACTTCTATTTTACAAGGTTCTCCTAATCTTCTACTTTTCATTTCTAGAATTTCATTACAGAATACTTATTTCTGTAAGTGCTGGAGAGAGACAGATTTTTGAGCTATATTATCCACTTTAAATATGTCTTGCTAAGTAGTTAAATGAGGTTTCAGGAACATTGCATCATCACATAATCATTTTTAACACCATGGAATGATGTATTTTTGAATTGTGCACAGAGGAGGCCATATCCTTCCAGGTGAATAAAATAATTTTGTCAGTTTGACCTAGAGCCTAGCATAATCAATACAAAAACTCTACCAGAATTCATTGAGTTTTCAGTCAGCTCAAAACAAACAAAAAATCAAAACACAAGTAAGTAGGTGGTTTCATGTTAACTTACATATTTATGTTTATTTATTTACCTTTTTTCAACTGTTGGTGACGTTCCTCTAGTTTCTGACGAGTCAACTTGAAGTGATCAAGAAAACCACTCAAGTTCTCCTGAATGAAATTTGGAAGCATGGGCTGAGAAGTGAGTATCTTGCAGGTGGCTTTCAGATGTTCCAACTGTGGACTCAGGCTTTCAAGATGAGTTAACTCCTGCTGTAAAAGATAAAATCCAAACCAAATATTCCTACTTGCCCTATAAACATAAAGATTTTAGTAGGCTACTGCAGCACAGCTCATTCACATTACTAGGGTGACAACACTAAAGTACTTCTGTGACAGAGATTCCAAAATCTTCCAGCCAAATCAGGTGCCCTGCATGCCTTAGAAACTGAGTTATCTTACTGACTAGGCAAAGTTCCTCTGGGGCATCCTGTGCTTCTGACAGTTTCCAATCAAAATTAACAAGTTTTGCCAGACTTACCTGACATAACTCTTTCAGGACTGCTGAGGACTGGGATGCTGAAGAAGCGTCACTTTTAAGCCAGTCATCCTTTGCAATTAAAATCTTCTCAAGCTCATTCATTTCCTTTAAATAAGCATTTATATCTTCCTGGTACTTTATCTTTCTGGCCACTTCTTCTAGATTTTGAACCACATCTTTCCACCCCGACAAAGTTTTCTCCATTGCGGATTTTATATCCACTGTAGGAAGTCCTTCTACAAAGATTATACAAATTATTGTTATATTAACTGCAACACATTTTCATTAACAGGCATTTAACCTTTCCTCTCTTCAAATACAAGTGCACTTTCACATTAATATATGAAATGCTTTGATTCCAAGTCCAATATCTATAAATCTATAGTTATTACTAGCACCATTTCAGCTTTATATTTCTAATAAAATGTAGAATGAGATGCTCTGATTTTGAGGAAAGACACATGGAGGGTTTTTTTTGCTGCATCACTCCAGCACAAGTAGAGCCCAAAGCTCTGGTCAGGGCAGCCAGCCCACTTCTACAGGATCATTTGATGACCTTGCTCCATAGATGCCCCTGTGCTCACAGCCTGGCATAGGCTCAGCACACCAAACACCACAGCAGCTGCAGCCACAGGGGAGGAGCGTGCACACAAAGCCCAGTCCCTGCCATCAGGGCACAGCCTGTGCCTGCCCCAGGACAGAAATGGATGTAGGCACACAAGAGCCAGTGCTGTGCGTTATTCCACACAGGTGTAGCTGGGCCTAGCTCTGGAAACAGGCTGTGATGCTGAGCTGGACAGAACACACCATCAGACCCTAACAAAAGCATGGGTTGTAGATTGGTTATTTTCTATAGATCCCAACTTTGAAGATGACAATCAGTTAGGAAGAAAATTCTTGACCTTACTCTTTGCTGACACAAAGCAGCTTTCAACTATGCATTTCCCATTATGGTCAACAGATGCTGGTTTCATACCATGACCTATCACAGCTAAAGGGGTTTGTAGAAGAAAGAGGAAGGGAGGATTTCTGTTTGGGTTTGAAAACAAGGATCATCTAAAAAATTTTATAAACCAAACTCCAGGTCACATCAGTGGCTTTCAGCCATCAGCACCAGGGCAATGGCACCCTCTGTAAAAAGCTTCAGCCACAGTAGGCAAGGAGGGCAGGACTGGACACGCTTAGTAAATTGGGGAATATGAGCAAAGCGTCAGATTTAAAAAAAAATTGATTGTTGAGAAATCCAATGGAAATCAGCATTTTCCAGAAGGGATGCTGGTCATTATGCAGGACAGTGATACCATTCTCTCTCCTGTCTGAATGCTACCCATGATAACTTCACCAGAAGACAAGGGCACAGTAGATCTAAAAGACTGTCTCTAGATGATATGAACATCTCTTTTATAGAGGTATCATTTCACTGATGGAGTTTTCTCAATATGAAACATGATTTTGGCAAGGTTTAAAAATTCAACTTTCATGGATGTCAATTATAAGATCCCATGGATAAATGTTTTAATTGACAATCAATCATTTTCCCAATCATATAGACTCCTCTCTTGCCTTTGAATCACAGATTGTGACTGTATCATTAAAAACACACTGACAGTTTTTACAAAAAATTTTACAAAAAATAGATAAAACTATGAAAAAAAGAGATACACACATGTGTCAAGTTTAAGTTTGGCTTCAAAATTTTCACTTCTCTATAGCAGTTGTTTTAAAACTTTTACTTAAAACCAAATCACTTCCTTGAAAGCAAGTAAATAACATTGTTACTGAAATAGAAATAATTTCATAAAATACTCATTAAAAGACTGCAAATGAACACATGCACACTAATGAATGATAAACACTGCTTTTCTAAAAGCTTTAATAAAAACAAAACACATAACTAACTAGTAACAGTAATGATGACCAATGAAGGAAAGAAAATGGAGGGAGAAGAAAGGAATAAGTTGCAATGCTTAACTGGAGATAACGTATTTCAACACTATTTTCCAGCAACTCAACTGATTAAATCACGAAAGAGAAAAACCTCCAGGTTGCTTACCCTTTCCCATCTGATCCAAAAGAATGTGTCCACTTCGTTTCAATTCATCTAACTTGTGGCTTTTTTCAGCTCTTTCCTTTTCAATCACCTTCAAAGTGAATTCCAAAAGAATACAGTGGCAGCAAGGGTTATTTTTCTTGGCTTCCCCCTTTCACCCAGTAATATCTATTTTCACACTACTACCCAAAACACATTGTTGTCTTGGCTACAACACTTTCTAAGGTGCATGTTAGCTCTGCTTGTTCAGAAAACAAATGCAAAAGGATGTAGCACTCACAAGTACCAGGCTTGCAAGAGATTAGTACACCAGCACCAGGAATAAAACATTGTTTAAAGGCTTGATGATCCCACAGTGTGAAATAAGACACTGGGACACCAGCTAAAACAAGTCACTTGTGATCAAAAATTCAGCTGTAATTCTTTAATGTAAACCAGTGGAGAAATTACCCTCTTCTTAACAATTTCTACTGGGATTTCCAGTAGAAGGGAACAACAGACCTGTTCCCTAGAAGTCCACATAGCACCAACTACAGCACACTAGTTATCCACTCTCATAAGTTATAGTGCTTTACTCTCCTTCACAAAGATTTGGAGAGGGAAATTCTCTGTGACTGCCAAGATTTTTAAAGGAACAATCTCCTCCCACAAGTTATACATATTGGTGAATATTCCTTTGAGAGTCAATAGGTAAAACACATCCACAGAGGAAAGATGAGCTCCTTGGCCACAAAACCACAACTTCCATATCCTCTGTGATTACAACAAAGTATCTCCAAACTAAAATATTTTTGAACCTCATGTCAAAGGCCATTACTCTGGTTTAGACTTGCTACAGTAAATTCAGAAGCATGCACTTGTTTGCACAGCTGGGAAGAACAAACTCTGTCCTATCCACTTACAGTCCAATCATTTAAAAACAGTGCTGTTCATGGGAACCTGGTGTTCATCTCAGAGCCTCTTTTTTAAAGAGCTATAAACATTCATAAAGACCTATAAATAAAATATTGGGATGGTTGTTTTGGTTTTTATTTCCAACAGTACTGTCATTCCAAACATTCCTACTGGCACCATTTTGCATTACAACACTAAGGAGGAGCCTCTTTATAGAAATTTTTAAGTATTGTTTTTGATTTCAAAAACAAATTCAGGTCCTGCTATAGCTTCAGTAAGTCTTCATTAACAAAGCACGTTCAAGAACTAAAAAAAAGCAATAATACACTCCTAACACAGAAGGAATAGAAAATAAAATGGCTATTTCACAGCTCCCACAAGATTCTGTAAAATTATGTGGTCTATCTTGCAGGTCAGCAATACTTTACACAAACTGTAACCATCAGGTTTTCTCCAAACTTAACAGAGTAAACAACATGTCCAAACATTGTAACGACAAACCACTCTGGACCCTGGGTGGTACAGTGTTCGAAGAGTGTCACAGCATGATTCAAGGGGTCCCTGAGCACCCCACTGGCCTATCTCTACCAAAATTATTTAAGTGGTGTCAATCAAGGCCATTTCCAGCTGTGAAACATTTAACCAAAATATGCTACTTAGTGTAAAAGATAATAATCCTAAAGACAGACATTTTTCTGAACTCCAAAGGAGACACCAGTAATATATGTTTTTAAAATTTCCTGTGGATTATGCAACAATACATGCAACAAAAAAGTGTCCAGCTGTTCAGAGATTTCCATGTATGTCCAGTTCTGAAACTATTTAAGAGAGAGATTTAATCCCCTGAAAGCATGTGGATCAGCTCACACCTCCAGCTGACAGCCAGCTTAGATACAAAGTAGAGTATTCACTGAAACATGCTCTATCTCCCCATTTTACCTTCAACTTTTCTTTCATGCTTGAAGTCTCTCTCATCTTCTTATATTCTTTGATGTCTGCAGCCTGAATGGCAGATTTCGATTTTGAAATCCAGTTCAAGAGCTCAGCACTCTCAGCATCAAACCTAGTTTAAAAGGTCAGACAGTGGTTTGTTTTTTGGTTTCTGTCACTCTGTCTTAAAATTCAAAAGTCTTAAAGTTCAGCCCATTATTCGATCTCAAACCAGCAAGACTATACACAAAATTCATGCTTCTCATATTACCACTCATGGGAAATAGGGTAGAGACAGACTTTCAAAAGCCTACCATAATAATTATACCCACAGTACCAGCAAACAGGAACAGATTGCAAATACATGATGCAATTTATTTCTCCTTTCTTTTCTTACACATAGCTGCACACAAACTATAACCATTTCTTTTAATATGTTACAAACCAGATCTCTCAATGCCAAGTATTTTGAAAATAATAAACTTAACCTCAGGAACAAGACAAATAAGAATTGCAGTTCTAAGTTTCATAAATCTGCAACACTATTTAGTCTGAAGGATAAGCTAACAGTGCCAGTGACAGCTGACAAACATTTTTGCACACTTAGCTGACTAAAGATTAACTTATTGTTTTTGTCTACAATGGCCATGCCTATACTAACAACTTTTTTATGCCTACACCTCTAAGCTACAACCTAACAGCACCTAAAAAACCCCAATCAACTCTCAAATTAACCAGTACTGTACAGAACCTGAGAGATACACTGTACAGACCACAAGTCAGGTCATATTACAAGTACACTACTCAGCAGTGTGAATCCTAACATGGAATAATATCACCCCAATAAATGCAACTGTCAATCACTCAAAGTTTCCATGGGAAAACTGGCAAAATTCCACTTGTTCGTTTCAACATAAGTAAGCAGAAACACGTAAAAGCACCAGAAATTTTATGAACTATTTTTACTAACCCTGATTTTAATACAGTTTGAACTCTAGGAAACCAGATGACAGATAAATCATTTTTGCTTTCAAAATCTAAAATAGTTTCTACAACTCATGAGACACAGAGAAAGGATGGATGGCTGCTGACTGCTTTAGTGCCCTGGCACATCCAGGTGCACACATCACTCTCACCAGAGCTCAAAGGGTCTGACTAGAGTCCTCAGGAGGGTTTGGGCAGGTTCCTCACCCCTTCAAACCTCCATTCCTCCTCCAGAAAAAATAAGTAAAAAACTCTTCTTCATCGTACAAAAGCACATCACCTAACACAGCCTTAGTCTTGATGCAGCCTCTATCATATCTTTAAATGACCTGATAAAGATTTAACCAGTGACACTTCAAGGAAATGCTCATTTCCTCAGCCAACCACAAAAAGCAAAATGTTGAGCATACAGCATTTAATTTCTTAATTTATACTGAAACAATTCCTTTAGTTTTAGGTATGCTGTTTAATAAAGAGAATTCAACACGAGTTATTAAACACTGTTTACCCTAAGAGGACAGAAGGCTCCAGGAAAATTTGATAGCAGCCTTCCAGTATCTATAAGGGGTGCTGCAAGAAAAATGGAGGGGGACCCTTATTGGGAAGTGTATTGACAGGACAAGGAGTAACTTTTAAAGTGAAAGAGAGTATAGATCACATATAAGGAAGAAATTCTTCAGTATGAGGGTGGTGAGGTACTGGAACAGGCTGCCCAGGGAAGCTGTGGATATCCCTTCCCCAGAAGTGTTCCAGACCAGGTTGGATGAGGTTCCAAACAACCCAGTCTAGTGGAAGGTGACCCTGCCCATAGCAGGGAAGTTGGAATGAGATGATCTTTAAGGTATCTTCCTGCCCAAATAATTTTATGAGTCTATGTATGCAAGCAAGCCAGCCACTCCAGAAATAGTTGTCAAAAGAGACATCAATGTAATATTCTTATTACTAAATAAGGGAAGTTGGAAAAATGTTTCTGAGCTTCTTTTTTTTTGTGCAGTTTCTCCCATTTTTCTCATATATTTTATGGAATTAGAAATAAATAATAAATCAATAAAAATGCTTGACACTTTCATACTACCTTTTGAGCAAAGATGAGAAGATGTTTTTCCTCAAGAAAGTAAATATATTTCTATCTTTTCAGCAAAGAAGCTGAGGTATAAAGGACTGAAGACCTGCTTCTATGAGAAACAAAACATCCTTCTTTTCCTTTGAAATTAATTGAAGCTACAGGTTTTCTGTTGCTCTGAAAACAAGGCTGTATGTAACATTCCATTCCCATTTGAAGAATCAGAGAATTGTTAGGGTTTTAAGGGACAACTGGAGATAATCTATTCAAGCCCCCAAGATCAACCTCACAACTGCAACTTAAGTATTGCTCACTTGCATAAAAGAAGGATCAAAAGTCAAGACAGTCTCTGTAGTATCTACTGAGCAAGGGAAAATGGTAGTGACATATACTTACTTTTTCTTTGCTTCACTGTCCCCTGGAATTTGCCTTTTCTTTGGGAGTGGTGGAGGGGGCAACTCCTGCCTGGACTGTTTAACCACCACCTGTTCCTTCAATGGTGTTTCTGCAGCAGTCTTCTGTGAAACCTGTGACATTCCTACACTTCCCACAGCTTGAGTTACCTACACAAAACAATTTAGGGCAAGGATTACATACCATTTTTACACAAAATGAATGGCTTTTTCTTATTTTCTTTTATTCAGTCATAAAAGCGTGTTCATTCACTCCCACAAATGGCCACACCAAGCTGTCATGAAGCACCTTTATCACAGTTGCACTCCAGAGGAAAATATCATTATTTTTATTTTACAGATGGGAAACAAGCACCAAAGTTCTCAGTTTAACTAGAATCATGCCAGGTCCAAATGAACTAAAGTTAACAACATGAGCATTATATGTATTTTCTTTCATAATTTGTTCACAGAATGAACAAAGGTACTTGGAGTTTATTAACAGCAATTCTACATTTTGTGTTCTTACTCCATAAAACCAAGCCTAGATCTCATAAAGAGCTGATACACAGTGAATTTGATCTAAAAACTCACTCAAGTCAATAGAAACCTCCCATGTTCCTTTATTGGGTTATAAGGTAAGTCCGAGGAGACTCAACCTGTAAGTTCTAAGTATGTGCTGGATATTTAAGGGCAGTGAAAGCATGGAGACAGGAATTGGCATTCTCCAGTGCTTTGACTCAAACACAAGACAAATTAAAGCCAGGTGGCTGAAATGAACCCCTACTCAGACTGCACAACTCATTCACTATACACTAAATGGATCATGACTTAGTGCCACGGTTTTCACCATAACAACATATTAATATCACCAAAAAAAGCATATATGAGTTATAAAGCTGTCAAATAAAACTCTCACAGAATCCAGTAGGAGTTCTGTCTAAATAAAAACATTACCAAGCACTCAAAATACTAAAATAAACATTGAACAATCCAGCTTGGCTATCATTGTTACATGTCAAACAAACAACTACTCTATTTTCAACAGATGAGAAATCATACTCAGAGAGCATAAATGCTTGTATGGCTCCCATTTATTTATCTATTCCGGGGTTTGGGTTCTGCCTTTGTTTTCTTTTAGTATCAGATTTAATCCAGTCCCAGCACTCTTATAATGTTTAAAGGCATTTGCATTGACTGATAATACATGGCAAGCCTGCTTGTCTCTCATCAGAAAAATGAAGCTTAATCTGTGTGAGAAAGGACTAATAGCACTAGTCAGGTTAACAACTTGGGCTTTTGGAGACCAAAACTGGAGGCAGCTTTGTCAGCCCCACATGAAAAAGCACTCACCTACCTCTCTAGCCTGATGCCTGGACAATTTTACTGACACAGTGAAGTTTGCATACATACAGTCATATAAAAAGCTAAAAAGTAATAAAGCCTTGTAAATACCTGGTTAGAGTAATCCTCTAGCTTCTGAACCAAACTGTCCCACCTCTGAGTTAGTTCTTCTTGATCCTGATCAATTTTACTGGATGCTCTTCCATTCCCAAGGATCTGGGCCACATCCTGACCTAGTTCATTCAGCTGGTCTAGTGTTTGTCGTTTCATACCCATGTCTTCTTTTAAAATCTATCGTTAAAAGAAGATATCAAAATATGCCGTTAAGTATTCTACTTCCCCTAAGCTTTAATTCCATGCCTGGGAGGTAAAGGGGGCAGAAAGGGTGGTGACAAGGTGAAAGATGTGCTACCTGAGCCAGATGAACAGCTCTTTTGTGTAAAAAAAACACTAACAGACACTATTTTTAAAGAGGACATCCTTGAAACATCTCCTAGAGCAACCAGTAGTGTCTCTCCCGTAACAGTTAAAAATGATTACTTCAGTTACAAGCCGCTCCAATGAAATTTAAAAAAAACCCCACACCACAAACATATACTTTGGAAAGCACAGCTGACTGCTGGCCTGCAATAAAATCCAAACCCTGTAAAGAAATCTAGGATAGATAGCTGTTCCAGAGTTTGGCACACCAACATGGAATGGCCAAGGAGTAAGTAGTACATATTATTTTTAAATTCATGTGCAAGAATCTGGCAAGGAGAGAATGTTGGCTTGGCTTCTAATGTATCATGCATTCTCAGCTCCTCCTAGGGTCAAACTAGTAATTTGCCACTCATCTAGTCTTTGAGAGTTGATGGAATAGAGCAGGATATCAATACTCACTGCTAGTTTTCGAACATTCACACTCAGGTCTGTTTGATCTTTAAAGTTGCTTGTCTGGACCTTACTCAAAGCCTCTTCTTTCTCAGTTAACCAAGCTTTCAATAAGCACTGCAGATCATAAGAAAAATAGCACAAGAGAATACAAAGATTGTCAAACAGCTATTGACAATTGCTTCTTTAAGATCTTTGCATTCAAAGCACAGTTCTGCAGTCTTTATATGCTGGAATTTCAGTTGACTTTAACAAAAATAGTACATAAAAGAGGACAAAAATGTCAGATTAGGGAAGAAAGTAATACTTCCAGCAAAACAATTTCAACAAAACCATTTGTCAGTATATCAGAGCATACATCCCACAAAGTTATTTATATAGAAAACAGATATTCACCATAAAGCTAATATAGGTCTTATAAATCATATTAGAATATATCAAAATGGCACATATGCTTTCTTTTGTTTTCCACCCTTCTTCCTCTGTGACTCAAGCACAGCTGCTATAAACATTTTCTCACAGAAGCTACACAACTGGTAATTCATATTTCTTTTAGTCCAGGCAGTTGATCAAAGACTCAGATACTAATTAGTCACCTCCCTGTTTATGGTACCTACTTTTAATTACATAGTAATTTCAGCAAATCCTATTTCATTAACTACTGGAAGCTAGAGTGATATGCTCTGAATAGTTCTAACTCAGGGATCTTTAATTTTTTTCCATTGATTTTGTAGGAAAGCTGCCCTGGGTCTCACCTCTCTTCAGTAACACAGCACTCCTGCAGTAACACCAGCAATAACTGGCATTGAGGACCAGGAAAGATTTCATGTATTCTATATTATGTTCCCACATAATGCAGCTGCTAGACAGCAATCTCCATAGACTAGAATGCCCATCACTCTTATCAAGCTCAGTTGCCCACCCACTGGCCCACTGCTTTTCCTCTCTGTTTAAAAACAATTCATACAGCAAGACAGACCTTTTTGTTCTTTGAACAACACATTTTACAACAGCCACTAGCCTCCCCATCCTAGCTGTATATTTTTGGCATTGTCACAGAGCTTAACTACAGCAAATTTGGGCCACAGGGCTAAGGCAGTTTACATTTCTAGTGTAAACCAATATGCAAAATCTACAGACAGAAAATATGATGATGGTTGAAATGCCATAAGGCTATGAGAAAAAAAATTGTAACACCACACACACTATGGAAAAGTCACGCTGGCATCCCAGCCAACATATTTTATGCATAAGAGGAGCCCAAAAACCCTTCATGCATTCAGTTAATTTCTGCTAAATCAGCAGTCAAAGATAACTTTCCCTAGAAAACTGCAACATCATTACCACAGAGCTAAGAAGTCTCTGGCACTGAGGAATTTGTTTCCTGAGTGGTAAGGATTGTGTTGACTTGACAATGTGGTGTACAAAAGCTTTCTAGGCAGCCACAAAAAGGCTGATGCATCACTGTTACTCATCTCTCCCTGTGATTGGGCAAAAGAGAAGATGCTTGTAAATAAGTGTTTTAGTTACTTTTAAGTTAAAGTGTTCATATGCAATTTTTAAGTAGTTTCAGATGGTAATTTTTTGAAATCACTTGATCATTCTTGCAGATTTGTAATTCAAACCTGTTAGTAATAAATGCATTGTTCAGGTGAACAATGAGTACAAAAAGACTCATCTAAACCACCCAAAAAAACCTTCTATTTCCTCATTATTTGCTATCTGACATTCTACATACCAATTGTTTCACTTCTACAGAGCATCATAGCTACACACAAATTAAAAAAAGCTGAGTGTGAAAGATACTTCAATAGAATATGGCACTTTTCAAAGTATTGTAATAGTCAATGAGCGGTCCCCAAACAAATACAAGGGTAGAAGAGGACAGATGTTGACATGATGACAAAGTCATCAAAACTAAGGGCACTTGAAGTCCATATCTCAAACATACACAGCAAGGATTTTGGGGAATCCTTACTTCTCAAATCTGAGTTATCGTGCCCAAGAGTTGCCAGAAAACATTAGCACACAATTTTCTGGATACACATATACAGGTGACAAAGCATTATTTTAAAGAAATATATATAAACAGATAGTTGGCATGGGATAAACCAGAATCTTAAACTTGAGTTCATATTAACAACAAGGTCACATGAGCTACAAATTCAGTTTATCAATATACTACAAACAAGGGAGAAACACAGCAGCCCCAAAGAACACAGACAAAACATCCTGGTCAAAGAAACTACCCTGCAACTGATATCAGTGGCTATACTAGTACTGTTCTACTTCTTTCAAATGTCTAAACAATTTGTGAGAACTGCCTTGTTTAAACAATAGCTTACAGTGATAAATATCATTTAAGAAAAAAAGACAATTTCAGTAAAACCTTCAAAGAGAAGAAAAATTTTTAAGCTGAGAAATTAAACAGTACTAGGCATGCAAACAGCACATGTCATTGTGCTACTGTATTTTTTATGCCATCAGTTAATTTGTGTTTGAGCAGTATTTTAACATGTAAAATACATTATTTCAAAGCAAGAAAACACTTAAGTATTGCAAAATTGTGTACATGTGTTCATGCTGGAAGCACATACACGTTAACTGGGAAGATTTCTGCAATTACAAAACTACCAGATAGGAAAATGACAATGAATTTTCTAAGTATCACAGATATTCCCACTTCTTGACCATTTTACAGGATACCTTGGAAATTATTTTATAAGGAGCTATAAATGTCTATTCTTAAACTTTGAGAAAATACTTCTCTTGCACTTCAGAACTACTCCTGTCCTCAAAAACACTGTGAATATAAACAATAACAAAATCTAGGTTTTCAAAGTTTCTTTTCATGAGTTCCTCAACCCTAGTCAGAGCTCTGACTGTTTGGGCTTTTTTGGTTTGTTTTTTCCCCCTCCAAAAATCGACCAGTCACTCTGAGAAACAGAACAGCTACTCACTCACCTGTTCTTCCAGCAGCTCCTGCCATAAAAGCTGAATTTCTTGCAGCTTGACTCGCCGATCCTCAGTCCAACGACAAACTGCTGTCCACCGCTCACCAAGCCTCTACAAAAGCACAAAACATTCAGGAACTATCACTGACCTCACAAAGAAAGTCCAAAACCAGACATCCAAAAGTGTGATTTCTACTTCACATTAACTTCTTTCTACATTATATCTACTTCCCTGTCCATTATTGCTATTGCTGTATTGCACAGAGCTGGAGATTAACACTTTGAAAACATTCACATGTGGCCTTAACTCTGGGTTTGCTCAAGTCTTTGAGCTGCTTGATTGACTTAAAAAGGAATGAACAAAGCATGAATTCTGTTTGAAAATATTCTGTCTCATACTCACTGTACTTCAGGTTACAGTCCTAAGTGACAGGAAAATACCTCATATAATATTCCCTAGATAAATTCCATTCATGTCTTCAAGTATTTCTCCTATCAGATCTTAACTTTCTAAGGAAAATAAATGAAGTAAGAGTTGCATCTTCTCATTTAACAAAATTGCTGAAAGGATACACTACAAAAGTACCTAAGTCATTGGGGATGTAAACAGTTTAACTAATCTGGAATTGAGCTTGAAAGTCACCAAAGTACTTTTTCAGGTTTTAGCTTGAGCCGATTTAATAATTCTTTGTTATTATTACTCCTAAAGAAAACGTTATTTTAAATTACTTCCTAAGATAATCAATATTCTTGTGTTTAAAGACAAGTTAACAATTACATGCAAATGTTTCAAGTGCCTAATACTACACTTAAAAAAGGAGGGCTCTAAGATTTTACCTGCAATTGTTCCTCCAGAATAGCTGTTGCACTTTCCCCACTGCTTTCATCAACAATGACCACCATGTGTGTTAGGGAGTTGACCTTCACCTGTTCTGCCTCTAGGTCACTCTGCAGGCTCTACAAGAACAAATCAGAGGTTACCAACTTTGAAAGCATTTGCTAATCTGCTATTTTGGCCACAGTGAGTATCACAGCTGCTCTGGTAAAGGAACTTCGGTATTTCAGATTGAACAGTTCAGCACAGATTTTACCACTGGGAATCACTGCACAGTTTAAAAAAAATGTAAGCAAAAGGCCGCTAGAAGTGAATCCAAAGGTATTCTGTTAAAATGCTGTAAAAGATGGAGTGCTTTAACTTGTATGCCCCCTACTTGACTAGGAGAATCACATGACAACTGCCCAGACTTTCCACATGTCTGATGTTATACGTAGGAGAGCTTAAGTACACAAGGCTGCTATTGTTAAGAAGCAAGCAACATAGGGCCTGCCAAACAGAAATCATTAAGAACATTCTTCTTTGAAGAGTTGACAATACAATTTCATAAGTATCAACACTGCAATAATTGACCATGATGCTCTTAAGATAATAATCAAAAACATGCAGTTCTGATTAGTTTAAAACTGTAGATTTAAATATTCATACAACTTCTAGAAGAACAGATTCAATGGTTAAAGCCTACTACAAAAACGTCTGCAAGATCAACACACCTTTACAGTACTGTAAATGTCACTTTTTATCCCAGCATATCCTAAGCTACTCTAAGGAACCCATGCCTCAAACTCCCTAGACTTTGAAAACAAAGAAAAGAATGCAAATGTGGGACAGGAAACTACAGAGACTAAAAATACTCCAGTGTTCTTGTTCTGTGAGGTATGTCCCATGCTGGGGAGAAGGTCAAACCTCAGCACCGAGCATGAAAACTAAAGCTGCCACCACAACAAATATCAAAAGGACATCTTTCTCCTTCACAAAAACATTGCAGGATAGAAAGGCTGGACTTGCACCCAAAAACTCAACTGAGAGAAAAAACACTTCCAAAATATTGCCCATATGAGCAAGCAGTATGAGGATGAGATCCCTGTAAAAGCAGGGACTGGAATCAGTGACTTGGAAGGCCCTGATCATTTAAACTCCCACATTATTTTAATGTGCAAGCCTCAAGCAAGCTTTAGCAATGCCTGCCAATCATTACGGGCAAGTCTGTCCACAGTACCTTTCACACCGTTCCTCACACCAACAGTTTACAAGGAGAAGCCTTATTTCTCTGCACAAAGGGTAACAGTTTTCCCTAAAGGTTTCATTTCCTGCATGAAGCAAATATAATACTTCCTGCTAGTCCGTAGAGCTCTAGTGTTAAGGCTTTTAATTCCTTTCTACACTATCATCATCCTTTTCCAAACACCAAATGCAGCCATATACATGACTTCTGACACAATCAACTTTCTTAGTCAAGCAATCCACCAATGTATATCTTCCCAATACTTCTCCTATACATATTACATAAAAGGCAAGAGATTTACCTTGTGTTCTTCCAGCTGTTTTTGAAGTGACTCCAAATCTTCTGCTAGGAGCTGAGATTCCATCTTCTGAATGCGCTCCTCTGTGACTGTCAGCCAGTCAGACAGCTGCTGCAACTGCTGCTTCTGAAGCTCCATCAGCATGTCATGCAGGCTGCAGGGGGAGGCACAGAGTTACTTCAGACACAGCTCTCCAGAGGAAAGGCACTAAATTCTAGTTCATATAGGAAAGAAGCAAGGCCATACATAAAACGGTTACCTATCATCAAATAAAATTTTCACCATTAAGCCAAGGAACACAGATAAGTACCCTTGTTTCTTTCTCAATAAAAAGTGCTCATGAAATATGCAATTTATATCAGGGATTGTTTCTTCCAGTTTGCTGCTACTAAAGACTAGGCTCAGAGTCACAACAAAATGCAGTTTTTCCCCTTGATTGTGCAGCTCTTACCTTAGTAACCCACACGTAGAAAAAAATTCTTCTAAAAGCTTTTTAGTTATGTAAATACCCACAGATAGCCACATCCACTGTATGCTTTATTGAGAAACTTAAATGGGTTTCTAATGTGGTTTCAGTAGTTTAGGTAACTACAGCATTTAAATACCATATATTTAGTCTGGCAAATCTACATAACTCACAAAATACTTTACATAATGATCACAAAAAAAAACCCTGACAGTTATACTCATTCCTTTTGTTTCACCTTAGAAAGTATAAAGGTGGATTTTGTGTCTCAAATTGAAATGTTAATTCTAAAAAAAAGTCTTACAAAGGGATGCAAACCAAATTCTCCAAAACACAGCAAGCACCAGAGGTCAGTCCTGAACTTCTAGAAGAGGTTATGTGCCATCAACTCACCGGGACTGCCTGTCCATGCTCTCTACCCTGAGTTCCTCCCAGCGGGAGTTCAGCAGCAGCATTTGCTCCTGGATCTCAAACTCTTCTTCAGGTGACAGATTTCCCTGGGCCACCAGTTGGTTTCCAGCCTGCAGAACATTGCCCACACTGCTCTGGTGAGCAGTCAGTTCCATCATAAAACCCTGGAAATGGTAAAAGCAGACACATCACTGTGAGGTCCTACCAGAGTTTATAATTTGGTAAATACCCAAAAAGATTATCAAGTTTAAAACAGTACTGTAGAATGAGCTGGCACCATCAAATGCTCAAGGATGGCAGACCTGTTCCTTTCCCTGACATAAGATTTTCCATGCACTGCAAAAATTCTTGATCCAGCAAAGCAGAGAAAAAAAAGATGACCACCTCAATGTAAGATCTGTTTGGGAGAAGCCTTCAAACAAACACACCAAGAATATGGAACAGAAACATATGGCCAACAGAACATAAAACAACATCTGAAATGTATTGTAGGAAAGCAATCAGAACCCTATGAGTTAGCAAAATATATAAATATAAAATCCAGAACACCTCTTCATTTGCTTCATGGCTTTAAAACTGTAGCACAAGCAAAAAATTCCTCATATTGATCAGCATTAAATTCTGTATTCTATTTTATACAGTAAACTGACACAGGAGAAGACTAAAACATCTAACATGACAATAAACTTCTAGCAACATTTGGACATTTGTTCAGATTTAGAATGAAGTCAAAACAAAATTTGGAAACAAGAATAATTTGGAAGCATGTTCCTGAAACAAACTCTCATAATCATCACAGGGAGACCACTCAATTAAACTGACATAATTATCAATTTCAGCATTACCCTCATCTAACAGCAAGTGGCATAAGGCTGTCCAGGGTTTTTAGTAATTGGCAGCAGGGAAGTACAACTCAGCCTGGATCAGGCTGCCTTTGTATTATGCACAGCACTAAGTCAGACACCAAAAGCTGATGTAAAACAAATACGTTAAGTTTTCAAAGCATGCTCCACTCTAAGTTCTTCTAAAAAGATCAATTTCACTTTGAATAAAGACTAGGAAATGGAAGTTCTGCAGCTCATACACACACACAAAAAGAAGCCAAACCACAACAAAAGAATTTTCAAGAGAAGCTTACTTCATGGGTGGAAAACTGTTCTTTGACTTCCTCAACATCACCAGATATTTCCTCCTGTTCCCGAAATGCATCCTCAGCTGACAGCAACCATGTAAGAACATCTTCCAGAGCAACTTGGTAGCTATCCAAGTCCATATCCACCTCTGTCACTGTGCTGGGAGTCTCTGCTCTAGAACTGTCCTGATCTTCTTCAAGTGCTACAGTCTAGGTGGCCAAGAGGAAAGAAATGTCTTAGAAGTGCACAAATGGTATTAAAAATAGAACAACTAAGATCTCTTTCAATCTTTCATAAAATGTTAAAAATAATCATTGGATACATTTTAACGAGAAATGCCAAAGTCATTATATTAAAATGCAAGTTCATTAGTACGGAACCTGGATAGAAAATACAACTTTAATCTTGCTCTGCCAACAGTGAATCTCAAAACCAACCAAAACCTCATCACTATCACTAACCACCAGTTCCATGGCAAATTCAGTTAAAGATTCTGGACCACCCTCTTCAGCTGATCAAGACACATGAAACAAAGTGAAGCAAAAAAAAAAAAGCAGCCTAACACAAATGGAACTTTATACCTCAATACAAAGAATTTTGTTCATGTATCATCAAAGGAAAAGGAAGACAGAAAGATTGAAGTTAATAACAAAGATGCTATGATTTTTCATATTTTCCCAGTTGTGTTGGCAAGAACAGAAGGCACGTTCTAGAGAACCGATAAAAATGAAGATCAGCTAAAATTACACCTCAAGAAAAGAAAGGCTGGTTTTGATGATGAACACACCTGCTGCATGCTGAACTCTCCATCCTCACATTCCTGCTTGTACCTCCTTGGAAGGGTTTCTACCTCTCGAATGTCTTCCATTGTGACTTGCTTAGGAAGGACCTCAAACAAAGAAGTTAAATACATAATAATGGACTTTTTGTCTGGAAGCTGTACAGCAACATCTGCATCAGAAAGATAAAACATAGGGAAAAATAAATGAAGACAATTTTTTAAGTCATGACATGGAACACAGGTAACAATTCACATATTGTACAAATCACAGATTCTCCTGTTAAGTAGCCTTTCATAAGCTTTTAACTTAAGAGACCAGATTTGGCATACATTAAAACTAGCATAAAGGAGGAAAAAAAATTTAAACAAAAATTTCTACATTTGGAAGTGAATTCACATTAAAAGTCTTGATCTTTTTGAAGTAACAACCCAGACATGAAGTATCTCCCAAGCAGAAATATACTTCACGGACAGTATCCTACAAAAACAAACATTTCCACTTAGGGTCTATCCCCCTTCCCATTGTTAGTCAGGTAATTTTCTTATTTTCCACACTGGAAAGAGTTTCACTGAGCCAGGTTCACTTCTCTTAGGTTATGAGCAGTACCCATTCAGTTAACACTTTTTTTTTCTGTAAGATGATGATGCCTGAAGTTTGAGAGCTTGTCTTACAGAATAAGTCTCTGGAGGCTCACTTCAAAGCAGAGCAATAGCTCAGTATTTTACAAAGGAGCTGTAAAGGTTTCCTGCTAAGTGCTCCTAGACAGCTACTGCTGCTCAGTGGGTATTGCACAGAACAATCAACTGTGAGCTCTTAAACCATCCCATTCTACAGAATGCTCTACTACACCTGAAAAGCACACACCCTTGCAACACAACTCCTACCTAAAATGAAACCAAGTCAGTGTACCAGTTTCACCTTCCTTACATATCTCTGGATGGAAAGTCAACCCAAACCTTGTTATTCAAAACACCAAAGGCTACACATGTACATCCATACACATGCACATACTCTTACCCTACAAATGGCATTATTTTAAATTCAAATTTAAAGGCTTGAAATAAAATAGCACTACACAAAGTTAATAGAATTTTTATTTATATTTAGTATCAATAGAAGAAATTTTTTCAAAAGAGCTCAAAAAAAGCTTCTTGTCAAGTAAAATAACTGTATCCCACCTTCAGGATCCAACAATTTCTCAATTCCTAAGTGGTTCTTGGCTATGTTGAAAGCATTTTCCAATCTCTCAACCGGGGACATCTTTGTAACTTTATCCCAGCTGAACAGTTCAGGCCTAAAAGTAAAAACAAAACAAGGAAGAAAGCAAATTTTATCCAAAAGAAAATTCCATACCATGCAGAATATCAAGTTGTGCACATGATGGTAGCTACCCAAGTAATATAATCATACACATCTATATCAAATACCAACATAAGTGCATATACACAATGCAAAAAAAGAAAGCACGTATTTGTACTTAATAAGCAAAAATCTGACAATCACTAATTAATTGACTGCATGCCCACAGCAACAGGCACTTTCCATTCTGTGTTCTAAACATAAAGTCATTGACTGCAACAGGAGACCAAATACTACTAGCCAGAACACATAAGCTTTGTTTGAAATTTATCTCCAAACCAGTTCTTTTCAACTGCTTCTTTTATAGCACTACTGTTATTACACATTTTCTGCATCAGGCACTGCTGGATAATCAAGAGTCACTCTGCTCCTGGAAAACTCATTCCAAACTTGTGATGTGGCTCAGTGACCACCCCAGGCCATCACAGCCAGGAGAAATAGCAGTCTCCACCCCACTCAATCACCCTTCCCCATGGTCTTTTTCCCCCAGTGACAAAAAACTGCCTAGAAGAAAACACTCCATCACAAGAGCTCGTGAGTCACAATGCAAATCAGGCCAAGGAGCTGCCCAATTTGCAGTGTCAGCAGACTCCATCTAAGATCATTGTCAACCCAAGGACACCTCCAGTCCAGCTGTGCACCCAAAACACACTGGTGGGTCTCAAGGGGAAAGAGCAGAGCACACAACAGGAAGCAGAGGCAGCAGGGCCCATTCCTAGCGATACCTGCACCACTGAGGCATGATCAGCCAAGTGCTGCAGCAGCACAGCAGTGGAGCCATTAAAACACCTTCCATTCTCCTGCAATCGTGGCTTCTCATCAAAACACTGCTATTGATTCTGTACTTTATAGAACTTGGGGAGGAAGAGATGGGCTTGCCTTTAATTCTTTTAATATTTGATTCAGTTTTAAATTGACTTAAGAGTATCTTTTATCATCTGTTGAGTCATTACATTTGTGAAACAGGAAGGCCATAAACCAACAGAGTCAAAGAAGCAAAAAGCCAGAAGAAAGCAAGGTGAGCAGGAATATAAATATACATAGAAGTTTGTGGAATATTGTACATCCATGCAAAAGCAACAAGAATAACTACAGATTCATGTAAATCTTTAGTAGATGCTCTGACTTTGAAAACAAAAGTTAAAATAAGTCACACTAGGTACTTACTTACCTAAGAGCGAGAAAAATCAAACCAAAAAGCAGAATTCAAAGAGGAACTAAGCTAATATTAGTAAATGAAAGAGACCAGCGCAGTAAAATGCTAATAAAAACTATATGAGGTAATAGGTTACTTACATGCTGTCGGTGTTACAAAGTTATTAGATATTCTACCCAAGAGGTAATACAACTAACAATTGTTGATAGACACATAAAGAGAAAAGAGAGATATTAAATCCCTTAATGGAATCCATGAAGATTCTCCTTTTTTAAGTGTCATATTAAACTGAAATAAAAAAAGCAGTACTGAAAAATGCCCCTTAGGCAGGGAAGCACTACTGTCTGGGTGAGCTAAACAGCTTTGTTGTCCTATTGCTTCTGCAACCTACCCCAACCTCCTTGTTCCTTGCAACTGCTTTTAAAGTCTTTCCTTCAAAGCTGAAAAGAGAAACCCAGCTCAAGATTTCTCAAAAGTGTGGAGAAAATGGTGCTTCTCTGACTAAAGAACTTGTGCCCAGGGACAAAAAGCTGAATTCTGATGTGCCAGCAGCTGTCAGGCTCCAAGTAATAGGGAATAAAAGGCTCAGACCCAGATTTTAGGCAGTCACAGGAAAGCACAGTTACTCAGTCAAAGCTTTCAGCTGGGGCTTTTACTACTTAACAGTGCTCTGAAAAGAGCAGAGCTCATAGACTTCAGATCCTACAAACCCTAAGCACATAGTCATAACAAAATAAGGACAATAAACAGCCTAAAACTAATTTTTCTGCTCTTCTCAGGCCACCTAGGTTTCATTTGTGTGTAAAGCTGGCCCATTCTCCATCACAAAGCTTCACACATTCAGCAGCAGAGCAAGGCCACTACAGGCAGTTGTGCTGGTAGGAAAATCACCACTAGTGCCCACACCATCCAGGGAAGGGACTTAGTAATACTTGTGATAAATTCCAGCGAGACATTTGGCAGTATTGCTCTGTCTTTGCATAGCAGTCCTTTCAAACTTGCAGAAGCCCTCAGCAATGGTGCAGGCCCTCCTTAGACACCTGTGCAGGCTGAACACAAGCCAGCTCTGGTGCACAAGACACAGAGGTACATCAGGGCAGACCTGTCCTGAAGCCAGCAAGTCTGTGACAGAGCCTACTGCAGTTACCACAGGCCAAATGGGCACTCAGGAGCAGGCTCAAAGTGAATGTAATGTTCTGCAAGCACTTTGCATCTGCTGGGTTTAAACCTGAGTGTTTGTAAAGTATTTGCTGTGTCAAATACCTGGTGGCCAGAAGGTCTGGTTAAATTCTAGAGATCATTATACCATTTCCACACTAAAATGGTTATTTATGGGTAAGAACAGTCAGACCTTGCAAAGCAATGAGCTGACTTCATTTAAGAGACACTGGATTAGAATGGATTGCCCAGTAGAGCTCAAAGAAGAGATTTTTATAAAGGAAGTAAAAAAAGGTATGCAACTTTAATAGAATCTGTAATGATGATTTATTTAAACTTCTGAAGAGTTCTGCAAAAATCAGAAAGAACACGAAAGATCTGTGCAAAGAAGCTTTAATGCTATTCCTTAGAAAGTACAATGAACAAACTAAAGGATACTCTACAGATACCTGAAGTGTTCTATAACCCATTTCATATTCTGCCCCACAGTTCTCCTGAAAGAACTTCATCCATTGTCTTTGAAGGAAAATATATTTAAAAACACCAGAAGAGCTACAGAATCTCTCATTCCTTCATTTTGAAGTTTCTGTATCTTCTTATTGAAATTATATGGCAATCTCCAACAGAAGAAATGTTTCTATTTCCTCCCTGCAGAGGAGGGGAGGTAGAAGGAAGGAAGTACAGGTGTAGGAGATGGTCAACTCCTCCTTTCCCCGCAGAGACCCTTTCAATATATTCTTTGTAAAATGCATACAGAGTGGGATTTAAATCCACTCCAATTAGCAAGTGTTTGTGCATGTGCAGGAACTCAGTGTTACACTCCTGCCTTGGCTCCAGCCTTTGCAATTCCCACCACTGCTATTGTTACCACAACAAAAGACAAACAAACAAATAACCTGGACAATGAATCACCGAAATAGGCTAGAACCTGTCAAATGCTCAAGCATGAAAACACAGAAAAAAAGCTGTTTACTTCACTAGGTCAAAAATAAGCTGTTTGCTGCTTACTTGTGTCTGTGAATCACAGCATTAAAGGCGAGTCCATCGGCCCAGCTTGTGGTGAAGTTCAAAACGTTGACCTGACTGTAAGGTCTCGTGGACTGCCGAACCCAGCTCAGCAGTATCTTCTCACTGTTGGTCTGCTGCAGATCTGACATGATGTTCTTCATGACATCCTTCACCTGCAAGACAACAAGTACACCATACTTATGACATATGCCCCACTTTTCCTCCTTACAAAACCAAATCACTTCACAAATCATGGAAGGGGCTTCCCAATGAAAAGCTATGAATTGAACCCAAATTCCTCACATGAAATTTGGGAAGAGCAGTCTTCATGCCATTTTTGCACTCTACTGAATACAAGAAACAGTGATGCTTCGTGTAATAATGACACGTTACTCTTACATTACGAACCTCCCACTCTCCTTGGTGCTGCCTGCACTAAGCATAGGGAATAACACTCCTCAATGCCTTGTGCTGTGGTTCCACCAGTAAACAAACTCCATAAATACAGCATGTGTAAGCTTTCTGCAAGAAGAGGATATCTGCTCATCCAATAAAAGTAGATTTTTGTTTGGGTACTAGTCATACACATCTACCAAAATTCCTCCGAGTGAATTCAATGATCTTCCCAGACATTTGGATACACCAGGAGCAATTCCATCTATGAGACTAACAAACCTGCAAAGCAGCTGTAAACGCAAGCCAAACACAGCTACCTAAACAGCAAAACACTACCTGCCTCAAGCCCTGGAGGAAAGAATAGGAATACAATGCCTCAGCCCGAAAAGCCTCTCTGCAATTCACACCAGCAGGAACTAAACTGAGCGGCTGAGCACAACTGGGCACATCCGAGAACAAGGATCATGGGAGGCAGCCAATAGACTGTGAGCAGAAACCAAATACTGGCCTGCCTTTATTTACCAGCCCAAAATAGAAGCAGTATTTTCTGCCACCAAAAGCCTGGGAAGGTTTGCGAAAATCGCAGCAGAACAATGTACGTGATTCCTGGAAAGGAAGAGATCTCACAGCAGCCTCTCACCTGCCAGTGCAAGATAATGCTCCACAGCAGCCCCAGAGTCAGCTTGTGATTTCCATCAACGATGTCAGTTCCTCCAATATTCACCAACTCCACCTGGAAAGGTTGGATCAACTCTCTATTAAACAGTGTTATCACAGCTCCAAGTCACAACCCCACCCCACATCCCTGGCTGTCCAGCCAAGTATTACTAAGTTCTCTGAAATAAAAAGTAGTTAAAGAGAAAAGCAGAGTTGACAGAGGACTGTCCATCTGAATTTGTCATGACAACTGCTTAAACAAACTTAACATTAACTGCTTAAACGGCATGACAAAAGATGGCACCAAGGAAGATATTCCATTGGAAGAGTTTTGTTCTCTCCTCTAATATACAGGTGCATACCAGCAGTCAAAACTGACTAACAGAAATGCAAGCAGGAAGGATCTAATACGAAAATAAAAGTTAAGCAAGTTTGGTCCTCGAATTTTTTTTGTAAATTTGATTGATAAATCAAAAAAGTTGACTTTCCTTACTTGGAACCATTCTGCTTAAAGGATAAGGTTCACAGGATCACTTGATCACCTACACCCTAGGTTTGTCTGATCCTTGCAATATATATTTAAACACTTTTATAAATTATTTCACAAGTTATGAATATTGCATAGCCCACAAACTCTCAAGGAACAGAATGCAATTGCTTCTCAGTGGATGCCTTTTCCCTCCACTGTAACACACAACACACTTTCTAATGAAGTTAAGCAGTAGGCATAAATCAAGTACATGACCTTAATAACCTTCAGCTAACTAAGACCATCTGTTTACTTCCAGAAACCCAGATCTTGTCAGCTCAAGGAAGAAATAATTAATTATTGCAATCCAGTACTGTTTCATTTATTGTTATAATAAAATAAATCAATTTCAAGCTTAAAAAACTCATTATTTATCCTTTAAAAAGTTAATCAATATTTACAGTACCTCAAAGAACAAAAACAAACAACCCACTGCTAGCTTTGTCTGGTTCCAAGAAATATGACACTAGTCCACCAACACAGAGGGGAAATTGCAGTATAATACAGCATGTTGATATCACTCTTCAATCAGCAGTTTATATAAATATGCCCATGCCTTCTTGTATTTGAGATATTTTATTGCCAAAATGTTCTTATTAAGTTATTTTAGTGACCTGACATTTACAAATAGATATTCTAAGTATAGAGAGCACACCTATCAAGAACTGTTCTTCAAAAAAGGAAGAAAAACTAAAATCACTTTACTATAGCAGTACTGTCTTCCAGGCAGTAAAAACAAATATTAAACCAAATAATTATAATTTTTATTTTCCTTAAAGGAGGATTTGATTTTGTTTGCTTGTTTGTTCTTTTGATCAGTTACCAAAGCAAGAAATTAGAAGCACTACGCATCTGACGCACAGCTGACAGAAGTCAGTGAAAAGACCCTCCTGGAAAGGGAGAGCAGGACATGAAAAACAGAGCCATGAAGCCTGCCATCCCCTTAGAGATTTCTGCACAAGTTATGCAGCATTACTGGAAATTGTTTTTTGGTCCTGCTGTGTCCATTGGCTACGCAATAGCAAAGCTTCAAGGCACCTTTTTCTTGGGAGCTGCACACGTCTCAACAAACCACAGTTTTCTGATTAGTGATTTAATATCACTATTAAGTTTGCATGTTAAGATCTCACAAAATTGCTGCACACTGAAATTCTATATTAGGTAAAAAACTATGAACAGTTTACCCATCTCAATAAAGTCTCATATAAGTTATGAAAAATCTTCATTCTCTGCATTCTGAACTCATTTACATACAACAATAAACTAAAGAATCTCTCAAAAAGTTGTGGAAAACCATGCTCACATTGTTCTGATGCAAGACTTGCAGCACTCGGTTGACGTTATTTAAGGCATGAACTCGTGTGGAACCTCGTTCTTTAGGCTGAAAATAAAAAGTTACAATCTGTTCAACATCAAAATTAATGGACACACTAAACAAAATTAGAGAAAAATTCTCCAGGTT
The DNA here is from genome assembly GCA_013398075.1 of Notiomystis cincta. NCBI lineage: Eukaryota > Metazoa > Chordata > Aves > Passeriformes > Notiomystidae > Notiomystis > Notiomystis cincta. The sequence continues at coordinate 176,931 of VZRX01004910.1, read as the reverse complement.
TTAACTTTTTTTTTTTCTTTTACTAGCAGTAAGACAGACCAAACAAGATCATCCACAACAATTTCAAAATGAAAACTGGTCAGAACAATATTCCCCAATTCAAGGCACAGGATAGGCTTTGGGTTCAAAACGTGTTTCAGCTCATCTGAAACAAAATTTTTATTCCCAGCATCTACAGAACTATAAACTGGCAATGCAAAAGCAAAGGGAGAGTTCCTGGGGAAAATATGAGGCTTTTGAACATTTGCCAGAGTAGCTGAAATTTTTTGGCTCCCAAGAGAGAACAAGCAGCAATTTGTTTTTCTGGCACCAAAAGCCTGCTAAATCTTTTCATACTGGGAAGAAGTTACACTTCCTGAGTTTCCCTTCTTTTTAATATCAGGGGGAATAAAAAAGAAAATCACCTACAGCAAAAAAAAATCCCCACCAAAAAAACCCAAACCTTCAACTCTTAGCAATACCTGCCACTCCATTTGCTTTTAATCACCATAATTTAATTCCTGTGGTAGAAAGTGATCATACTGCAGGAGCATGAAGCTGAACTTGGAACACAGTAATCAACTCAGAAACAAAAAAGTCTCCTGTTGTCTTCAGCATGCTTCAAATCACACCACAAATTATTAAAAGTACTAGTAAAACACATCTGCTTTAAAAACAAGGTAAGCTTGTAATGCTAAAATTTATATGACTGGAGGTTCCTCATAAGGTCCATAAACAAATTTTAGACTTATTATAAATAGTGAAATCAAAATTTTATCCCAAGTAATGGCACAGGTTTCACCATCTCTCATGCATCTCTCTGAAGAGCCATCAGTGTTAGCAGGGGAGAGTTTTCAGCCACACACTTTCCCATACACAATTTGAGCAGTTTTCAGCCTTTTCCTGTCTGTAGATGACAATTTTTCAGTGGATATGCAGACTTTTGCCTACTAGTTGTTGTCTTTTTACTTTCCTTTTTTCTTTAAGAGATCTTTCACGAGCTTACTAGAAGCCCACAGGGATCCAGCTGAACACAGGTCTACCTGATCAACCAGAAAGCAGACCTTTAAAAGATCTCTATTAAAAACATACACTATGTGATTAACACCACTTGTTTTACATGATTCGACAGACAGTGTGTAAACCCTCAAGAGAGAGTTACACAATTAAGCTTCAGCCTGACCCTGTATCATGAACGGGGTTCGTGGGAATTTCACTGGAACTGAAGAGAACAAGTACACATTACAAGCAAAATAGGGTTTTAAATATTTTTTTTAAATCACATGATTTAGTTTGTGTTTTGTTTATTCATTGGTTTGGGTTTTTTAATAAATGGAAATATGACTCAGATGTTTCTCTTACCAGAGGTTTCCCTGTCAGACCCTCCAAAAGGTCCAAAAGCTTCCTTCCATCTTTCAGATCTGTGAACATGTCTTTCACTGGGGCCTTCCCACTCTGCAGGAGGAACAACAGCAGTAATAAAAACAGTGTTTAAGCAGAACTCTTCTGAAAATAGATACTTTTCATTTGTATCTTTTAATTTATTCTTCTTTGGCAGTGAAAGTAGTAAATGAAAGCTAGGGAACTGCTGCAGTGATCAAGAAGGAACCCTTCCCTTTCTAAGTGGTTCTTTCTTTCCTCCCTATCACTGTAGTTCTGTGCATCAGCAGCTTTGTACTGAGGAACCAAATCATTGCATCCTGGCTCAGATTAGGGTGGATGCACTAACACGCAAAGATGACAAAGAAAGAAAACTTGGCAAGTTTGAAGAGACATTTGAGAAGGAATGCTTTGGTTTGGCTGCATCTAAAGGAAGAAGAAACTGAAGCTTTTCAGAAAGAAGCGATCAAGACAAGTTCTCTCAGATTTAAAACAAAAAAAAAGAAAAAATTACTTGGAATTGAGCCCTGTGTAAAAAGATGCCACTGTTCTACAAAGACCAGTAGATCAAAATGTATAATATTTATTGAAACAAATTAATCACTTTCTCTACCATGGTAAATAAGCATAATGTGAAACCCAGAGCTACTCTAAATCATAAATTTCTAATTTTTGCTTTCTTTGGGAGTGGAGGGACTCTGAACAAGAATTGTGGCAGTTGAGAGTAGAATCATGTTAACCTTTTCCACGCTTCCTTTTTATCTTTTCTCTTCTTGGACCGTAAGAAAGTTACTGTGGGACAGTTCTACAGGTCAGGGGGAGAAGGCATAGCCAGCCAGCAACTAAGTGCATTTGCTTTGTAATATTCACTGGCTGGCTGCCAATAAATCAATTAAACTACTGCTTTCAGTGTCCCTTTCAAGTGCCAATTTGAGAAGAAGAAAAATATTTTCTAAGTACCATAAGGAGCTCAAATATTGCCTTTTTCTACTACCTTGCCTTTTTAACATTGCTCTTCAGAAAAAAGGCTGTGAAAGACCGGCCTTACATGACATGAATTAGCTGACATAGATCTCTCCCGTCTTCACTTCTCTCCTCCTGCCTACAGCTGCTAGTAATTGCCAAATACTGGCTAACAAATGAGAAAGAGAGAACTGAACAGTCCAGTGAACCCTATTTTTCGGCAAGTGTCTGGTTTTCCACAAAATTCATACAAGTTTTTCTGAAATGTCTGATTTAGTTAGACTTGATTTTACTAAACCTACCAACCTACCAAAGAAAGAGTTTAACAGCTGCAAAGCCTTATTTTAGTTTCCTGTACAAAACATAACTGAACGTAACTCAATTTCGACCAGCTAAACAGTGGTAAGTATGGTCTTCCTCTCAGAGCATGCACTTTTCACAGATGATTGAGATGCTTCACAGCTGCACAGCAACTTCACTAAACCTTTAAAGCATGCTGGAGACTACAATGGGTCAACTGGCTGGAGAGATCAGGGGACAGCAGTGGCTGTTGTCTACCTGGACTTCAGCAAATCTTTTGACACTATCTCTCATCATCTCCACACAGGCAAACTCAGGCATGTGAACCAGACAAGTGAAAGGTGAGGTAGACTGAGAACTGGCTGAATGGCAAATCCCAGAGTGTCATTATTAGCACAAGGTCTAATTGGAGACCTGTCCCCTAAGGCTCAATACTGTGTTTGTTTACAGTGTTGTTTAATAGTACAGTGTTGTTTAACTTCTTCATCAATGACTTGGATGGAGGGGTAGATGCCTCCTCAGTAAGTTTCACTGATGACACAAGGCTGGGAAGAGGGGCCAATACCCCAGAGTGCTGTGCAGCCCTTCAGAGGGACCTCGACAGGTTGGAGAGATGGGCAGAGGGGAACTGTGTGAAATTCAACAAAGGCAAGTGCAGGGTCCTGAACCTGGGGAGGAATAACCTCATGCACTAGTAGAGGTTTGGGCTGATCTGCTGGGAAGCAGCTCTGTGGAGAAGGGCCTGGGAGCCCTGGTGGACAACAAGCTGTCTATGAGCCAGCAGTTTGCCCCTGTGACCACGGAGGCCAATGGTATCCTGGGGGTATTCGGAAGAGCACTGTCAGGAGGTCAAGGGAGGTGATCCTGTCCCTCTATTCATCCCTAGTGAGGCCACAGCTCACTAGGGGTGTGTGAGACTCACAAGGGCTGTGTCCAGTTCTGGGCTCCTCAGTACCAGAGATGTGGAGCTCCTGGAGTAGCTGCAGCAAAGGGTGACAAAGTTGATCAAAGGACTGGAGCACCTCTTACAAGGAAAGCCTCAGGGAGCTGGGCCTGTTCAGCCTCAAGAAGAGACAGCTGAGACATGATCAGTGCCTGCAGGTATCTGAAGGGAATATCCCGTGAGGATGGAGCCCAGCTCTTCTCAGTGGAGCAACAGGACAAGAGATGGTGGGCAGAAACTGACAGAAGGGTCACTGAACCTAAGGAACACCTCCCCTGTGCAGGTGACTGCACAACAGATGACCCAGAGAGGTTGTGGAGTTTCCCTCACTGGAGATATTCAAAAACGCATCCTGATGCAATTGTGAGTAACATACTCTAGGGCTCCCTACTTGAGCAGGAGGCTGGACTAGATGATCTCCAGTAGTCCCTTCCAACTTTAACCATTCTGTGATTCTATGAGCCAGAGAACAGGTTACAGTAATGTAGATGCAGAGAAGCCTCTTCTACAGTTTATGGTGTAATACAGGAGGAGATGAGCCACAGTGCAATCACGCCAGATGCCAGTAAAATTTAGTTTACATTTTGTTTGCATCATTACATTGAAGACAGTATAAACAGGTTGCTAAGGGCACGAGAAAATTGTTCATATGATGAGAAAAGCAGGCAGGAGCTAACATAGGTTTCTAGATGCAGTAATATTCAAACATTCATTGTGAAAGCAAAAAATGAAAAAACAACCAATCAGACTTATTAGTCAATGAAGTGTTGGTCTCTCCAGAGCAGAGCAGAGGGGGAGAATCACCTCTGCTGACCTGCTAGCCACACTTCCTTTTATGAAGCCCAGGAAATAGTGCTTTCTGGACTGAAGCACACATTACTGTCTCATGTCCAACTTTCAATCCACCAGTATCCCCAAGTCCTTCTTGGGGGATTCATCCACCAGTATGCCCAAGTCCTTCTTGGGGGATTAAGAGCAGGGCTGTTTTTTATTCATCTCCCAGTCTGTACAGATACTGAGGAGAGCCAGGATGCAGGTGCAGACCAGGACCATGTGCTTGGCCTTGCTGAACTTCACAAGGTTCATATGGGCCCACTACTCTAGCCTGAGGCTTTCTGGGTGACATCCATTCTCACCTGCAAACAAACTGCACTCGCTCAGTGTCATCTGCAAACTTGCTGAGGGCATACTCAAACCCACTGCATGCCATTGGTGATACTGAACCTTACAGATCCTATTATGGACCCCAAGGGACAGCATTTGTTTCTGATCTCCATTTGGACATCGAACAGTTAACTGTCAATCTCTGGATGCAGCTGTCTAGGCAATTCCTCATTCCTCCAACAGCCCATTCATCAAACACATATCTTTCCAATTTAGTGAGAAATGATGCTGTGGGAGACACTGTCAAAGGCTCCACAGAAGGAATGCCTTTATAATTATACAACTAATTACAATTATATAAAATCAGAACAACACACACATGTATAACATCAAAACTGAGAATGTTATAGCCATATATCCTCAATGAATTTGTTGCCTTAGGTAGGTCCAGAAGGTAAAAAGGATTTGGATCTACTGAAAAAAGCAGAAAGATTGCTCAACAAGGGTATTGAGAGGATACAGCTTTCTCTCTTTCTTTGCTTCCATCCCCTCACTTCACACGCATGAAAACAAGCTGAATGATTTCCTGCTTTCAGTCATTCATTTCAACAGGTCATGGTATGTTCCAGCCTTAGGCAATGCACCCTGCTGTGATGGTGGAAATAATTTAGATCTGCTTTCTCAGGACAATGACTTTTCCATTTTGCTGGCCATCAGAGCATCATGTTTTGCTGTCAGTTTAAAGAGTCAACAGAAGAGTATTAAATTTTTTTCTGCAATCTAAGCTATTCATTCTTGTTTCATTAAAGTATCCACTATCCTCGAAACAGACAAAGCAATATACAAAGCCTCTGTATTTAGTGAAGTCTAGTAAACGCTCTCTGAGGGAAAGAAGTCAGCTCACAGGCTATTTCCTCACATGCAGGTTGACTCAAGTTTGCTAAGAAAGAGTTGTAGAATCCAGCCCACCAAGCCCATCACCACTTCCACAGAAGCACATCTACCAGGAAAGCTGGAAACCTGCTTCTGCAGCTTCCCACACCCACCTGTATTACATGCACACACCTGGTGGCAGCTGCCACCCACGCAGCTTCAGCTGTCCCATCAAGGCATAAAGCCAGCCCTGACAGTCAGCCGATGTCCCAGTGCAGCAGAGACTGCACAGGCACTGCATCCTGCTCTGCTCACACTGCTTCCTCCCACTCATGCATTTTCCTCACACCTGAACACCTGTTTCTATACAGGATCTGGTATGTGAACCATATGGCCTGCACTCAAACATCACTGCTCTGTCCTCCAGTGCAGCTGGATACAGGACTGCTTTCTTGGGATGCAGCCTGACAGCGACCTACTGTGCTTCAGGAAGTCTTCTACTTTCACCATCCAGACAGAACAGCTACAGATCCCAGCTTCTGACAGCCACATGACTCAAAGTTTATTAACCATAGAAGGCGCAGGAAAAAAATTTCTTTTAAATGGCAGCCCCAGGTGACAGTCCCATACATTTATGTCCCAAGAGATGACAAGGAAAAGCTCTGGGGCAATGCTGACAAAGCAGCAATGCATGCCCTCCTGTGCCAGGCCAGGCTGCTACCATCACCCTCTCCTTGTGATAAAACCCATGCAGAGCCCCATCACCTCGCAGGTAGGGCCCACCACTGATCCTCCTGGGGAAGGCTGCTGCAGCAGTGCAAGGGCCATCTGGGAACTGCAATATATGGCTTCTAAGGCTGGACCTGTGCTTCTAGCCCAGAGGCCAGGAACACACTTGAACCCCAGCTCTGGCCCTGCAGTCTGACTCCCATGAGGGCCCCTGCTCCACGCAGACTGCACTGGGGTGAAGCAGGCAGCCCTGAGACCAGCTATGTGCTGGGGCAGGCTGGTGTGCTGCTGCAAGAGGGCTCTGGGGCAGGGCACAAGGTAAGGCATGGGGTTCTGCAGATTGCTTTCCTCGCCATCCCTACCCATATCCATACTGCTCACTCCTAACCCCCAGAAAATAATCTGGCCTTCTAAAAAGGACAGTCTGTACCCACAGATACACACACACACAAAAATAAATACACAGTCTTCAGTACACAAAAAGCACATGTATTTCTCTCTCTGTAAGGGGTCTTGTCTGACTTACAGTATGCTAAAGCAATCTAAATTACTCTTTTTCAGAACTGACATTTTACTCACTTTCTAAATACTTAAAGTACAAGGTAATTTAGCCCCTTATAGCATCCTGTAAGGAGAAGCAGTCCATCACTGAGTATAATGGATCAAGAAATTTAAGTATTTGTTTTATAAGAAAGAGTGACAGTGACAAACCATACCGAGCCCTTCACAAGGGCAAATGGCTAGTCATGGCTGTGTTGGTAAGTACTTAAAGAGAGCAGCTTACATTGTGCTAAGCACTGTACAAATACCAGGCAGATAATGGGTCCTTTCTCAAAGACAAAATAGAGTCCAGTTTACACTACAAAGATAGCATAAAGGACAGGCAGGGACACACTTTGTACCAGAAGAGCTGTGCTGGTTCAGGGTGTAAAGCATTCACATCCCCCTCACTGAACACTTTTATCATCTAACAGAAGGTAGTTTTTCTCAGCTTTGCTTATGTTTGCCACAAGAGCACAAAAAAAAACCAAAAAAAAAAAAAAAAAAAACAGAAAACAAAACACAACAAAAAAATCCTGGCAGAAATCTCTTTGCCTTAGACTGTTCAAGGGGGCTTTGCCAGCAGAGCTGTACACACAGTTACTGTAATAGACACAAGGGCTTGATAAAACAGACAAAAGAACATAATTAATAGATTTAACTTAGAAAGAGGCAGTGTTGGTTCCACAGTGCTTTAAATCAGCACTGATAGCAGGAAAGGAGTTGATTCACTTAACAGGGCTGGTGTAAGGGAAAGAGGAAGAGAAAAAAGGAAAGGGAAAGGGAGGCAGAGCAAGAGAAAGGAAAATAAAAAAATAAAAGCTAGAGACTGTACATAAGCAGTGGGCTAGGCTTGCTTGTGTTCTCATGAACTTTGCATGGTGACAACATTTGTTATGCACCACTAGGCACACACACAAGGATCAGAATCAGATCCAATCCATCATGTTACATTTATTCCAACAAACATTTTGGTGCCAGCCTTTGTGTGAACACAAGTAAGGGAGGGAAGAGATAAAGAACTTTTGCTAGTTATCCACAGCAGAAACCACTTTTTCTGTTGATTTACTTCATGAGGAAGCAGCAGTTTATTAATGATCTCTGAGCTGGAGACCAGATGCTGCCATACATAAACAAGACCAGGCACCTCAGGCATCAGTTTTGCACTTTCCAGCAAGATACGGGCGCCGTTTGAGAAGGAGATACCACACGCAGGGATCTCCTCACAGCAGCAGTCCTCATATTCCCCTCTGGCCATCCTTCAAGTCCCTCTACCTGGATCAGGTTTAAGAGGGTGACTCACACTTCCTTGTGTGCATCTAGAATTACGCACAACGAAGGGTCATCCAGGCCAGCCAACATGACTGTGCAGAAATCATTCCTTCTCTCTGCCAGAAAGCGTTCCCAGGAAATGGGGGAAGGTATAAACAAAATCCGGATCAGATTTTTTAAATCATCCAGTGCTGCTGACAGTCGGAAGCCCAGCCATCAACACTTACAGTTTGCTCTACTAAAGCCACCACAGCTACGAGGCAGTGATCATTCTTGAGTATGTTCTACAGTAGAACATTCTTAATTGTCCTTTTATTACCAATGGGGAACTGAATCAAAATGAGTCAAATTACAGAGAAAAAGAGTGTCACAAATTCTCAGTAGGACAAAACCTGTTTTTTTAAACACCAGCTATTATTTATCATTTTATCACGACTATTTATGTTCTTTATTCTTGAACATGAAATTACACACAAAGGCAATTATTAAAGTTTAAATGCTTACCTAGTTGTTTAACTAGAAATGTGAAATTTTCTCATATCAATTACCTGTAGCAGACAATTTACCTGTGTTTAAATTAATAATTATTGAAGGTACATTATTAAACTTAACTTTTTCAATTACTGAATGCCAAAGAGATTGGAGAATAAGAGATAAGCCACCTCTATTTCACATCCTCCTCAGTGATACTGATTCAGACCTGATAGTCACAACATTAAAACCAGGATGAAAGGTCCTCTCAGTTTCACAGTTAATACATGCTGGCTGTCACCAGGAACATAACACATTTCATAAAACCATACAAATGACCTTCACCAGCCACTAAGGGAATGCAGCAGACAAGTTCCAGCTGCTCAGAGTAGTGCTAGGAAAAGCCCTGGTTGCCATTTACATTATCTGCCACTTCAGGAACACCAAAACAACCTGAAAAGACATAGGAAGCACTACATACTCATTTTCCATCAGATTCTTCTGATCTTCAAATGGCATTTTTATGAAGTTAAGAGTTGTTTTATTTATTTATTTTGAACCAACATATGACAATTTTTAACATCTAATAAGATGCTCAATAAATATGTCAAAATAGTAGTAGAACAGCAAAGACCTCTTTGAGAAGGGGTAAATATTGGACAGGTTGAGCTTTTAAACAAGAGCGTAAACCATTCATAATGTTCAAGTAAATTCCCAGGAAGCTCGTGGTAACCAGTTTAAACTCAAATAACACAGGAGCAAGAACTACACTTTGTCATGACCAGTACCAAGTAAAAAACATGTCAAGTACTGCTACATCATAAGGCCAGTACATGGGAACTCAATGTGGGAAACAAATCAGAAAGCAAAAAGGTCATTGCATAAAGTAAACAACCGTGTCAACAAATAATCTTGCCAGTTTCTAACTTAAGATCACAGACATTGTTTACAGAAGTATTTTTATTTAAATGTGATGCTTTTTTCCATTCTCCTTCCACTGACATGCAGGAGTTACAAGGCATTACACATAAATACTAGCTATACTGTGACAGATATTTTCACTGAGTATGCTCTACTCTATGCTGAGTATTTCCGAGGAGTTGTGGCAGGTCAACGTGACACTACTACCAAAACTATGAATTCAAATACCAAGTAAAACAAGTAAATAAAAAGTTACAATCATAAGAGGAAGACACCTTATAGACCAAATTATATATAACTACTGGTGTTCAAAAATAAAATAGTTACAAGCAACTGAATAGCTATTTAAAACCCCAGACCAACAGGGGGAAGTAAGACTCATCACTAAGATATGCTGGAAATTTTGATTCTACTAGATGACAGACATGAGTTTAAGGAGCAGCAAAGCTGAAAAGCTAAAGATAGTTTAATTCACAGAACACCTAAAATACTTGACTGACAACATGACCAAAGGAGGGAAAATCTATCAGTCCAAATAGCATAGCAAGGCATCAGTAACTCAGTAGGGTGCTCTCTCTCCAGTGGATTTATTAATGAATTTACATAATTACATTATAATAACATGTTTAATGTAACAGTACTAACCTCAGCTTGCAATTAAGCCTCATTACATAACACTACCAGCAGGAGCAGTTGGGACAATGCTTACCACTGTCAGTTATTTCTCTTGTAAGACTCAAAGGTTATCCTTTCATTTACAGTTTTTCAAGCCAGATAACTTCAAATTGTAACTTGGACCATTAAAAAATTCCTGCTAACCAGGTTGACTATTCTCATTAGCAGCTAAACAGGTAAAGGAACAGATTTGCTTTGGTGTCTCTACCAGGTTCAGCTCTAGTGCCTGAGAAAGTCTCACAAACACTTCAACAACTGGGATGATAACCAAGCCCATGGATCAGAGTCATACTCTATGCCAAACCAAGAGCATTAACCAAGTCCACAATAATTACAGTCCATATTACTACACCAAGCTTTCAAGTCTAGCAAGGGAGATGCTGCCACACCTTGTTCTTAGAGCAGAAGACAGCAGCAGTTGAGAGGAGGGCAGAAAACTGGCAAGATTTTTGCTGTGGCTGTATCTGGGAGAGATCACAAACTGCTACATATTATAGCTTTTATGCTAGAAAGTAGTCATCCTTACCCTAACTCATAACCCATTAGAGAAGAAAAATTTATTTTCATGCTTCTTGGTTAACACATATCCTAGGCCTAGGAAAGGCCAATCTGGTCTTCTCATAAAAACAGACTAAGAAAAAAGTAGACTAAAGCTTGACTTTTCCAAGGCCGGCTCGTGCAAACACTAATTCTTTTCCACCCAGATTATTCCTCTTTTCCACCAAGGCTGTTGCTTTTTAAGCTTTGGCTCTCTTTGAGTGAAGGTACATTTTACAGTTTAATTCAGCATTGAAAAATACCAGAAGCAATTAGATTGTAGAATATTTTACCAGCTATCAAGTATTTCTTTGCTTGCGCCACAAAAACTGAACTGCAAAAAGGACTAGACATCATCTTAGGTGATGTCACCTTGGACAGACAAAATTGCCTAAATCCATCTTTTTGATCTCTTTTCTTGCATGACAAATACACTGAACTCCATAATTCTCCACCACCCCTCCCAAAACCACTTCTGAAATGTCTTTGACCTCAGGTGTCTTGGGTCATGTGAAATTAATTATCATGAATAGGTATAATGTTGTCTTTAAAAAGATTTATCACAGTTGCTAAGGGTCAGCAGTGGAGCTGTAAAATGTCTTCAGAAGTATAGGACCTGACATTTACTATTATGACAAAACAACCCTTAGAGGAAAGAAAATTAAGGAGCAGAAATGGAGGAAAACATCTATTCAGCACACTGCACAAAAAGCTAAAAGATGACTTTGCAGTTAACAAATTAATTAATGCCTGGTATAATGAGGAATGAACTGTTTCAATTTTAAGATGCGTATAAAGCTGTAACATCCCAAAGCACTCCAAGTACAACTCATCAGTTCTCCTCCTGGCCTGTCTTCTCTCATCTTTCTCTGGTGTCCTTCCAGGGGAGGGGACACCTCAGAGCCCAGAAGAGGAAATGCACAGGAGCCCCACACTGAGCACTTGCCTTCTCAAAGGCTAACTTGGAGCTCAGCCCTGGAGGATGCATTCTGTTCCCAAGCTGCATCTCCACCTCTTCTTTACTCTAACTCTAAAGTGAAATGTGTTTTTGGAAGACTACAGAGTAGGAAAAAGAGCTTAAGATGCTGTAAAAGTGTGGGATGTCTGGCTTTATCCACACTGGCAGGTCCTGGCCTGGCTCCAAGCTCTGTCAATGCTGGCCAATGCAGATGTCAGGGCACTAGCACAGGACCTGGAGGAACAGAATCACAAATACATGCAGCAAGAACACTGAAAATGCACAAGTAAGACTCTATAAGGCCTCTGTGGATAAAAAGAGAAACTGAGAGCTTGGATTGGAAAGCGATGGGAACACACAATGGAAAGGAAAGGGAGGCCCAGCACTCAGGCACGCAAGGGCTTGGAATGCAGTTCCTGACACCTTGGAACAATGCCCCAGCTGGCTCCATTCAACAGCCTCCCATGTCCAAGACTTGTAACTGAGGGGCAGGGAAATCTAGTGTCATTTTCACTGAATACCACAAATTTCTAGGCTTTTATGTTCTTTTTACAGAGCACAACCTTCCTAGCAAAAAAAAGCTTTTTTTGCCATCCCTGTGGGAAAATTTCCCCAACACAGTGAAGAAACAAGTTTTTGGTAAAAATACAGAGCCTCTGTTTGCCCGTGCTGGATCTGGGAACTTCCTCTAGTGAGTGACAGCACTAAGTTCTGACAGGCTGTGACAGACCCGACTCCATGGGTCTAAATTAAGTTAGGGAATCATGTTTCTTGTGCTGACTCTGTGTTCCACTTGCCAAGTTCAGGAATAGCAGAAGAGGAGAGGAACCAATCTGAAAGCAAACTTGGAAAAGTACCACCTTGGAAAATGAGAAAACTAAAGCCAGGAAAGACTGAATCCTGCAAGAAGGTAAAGGGAGGGCAAGGTTAATACTGGTGAGACAAAGGGAGATGCAAAAATAGGACTGACCACACAAGCATCATATGCTGTAAAGGCAGGAGAGGGGAAATGAAGGGCAGATGGAGCAGGTCTGGAGCTTTAAAAAGAAAAACTGGGTCTTGATGGGAAAAAAAAAGTGTAGTGACAAAGGCAAAAGTGAGTATGAAATAGGCAGGGCAGTCAAAACTTCAAATTTGCAAAGATTTGCCAGGCAGGCAAGGCTTCTGACATAAGAGGGTATAATAGTAAGTGAGGGGAAAAAAAAAACAAACAACCAAACAAAGCAAAAACAGGGTCAGAGAGTAGGAGTAAAGAAAGAAAACAGGGCAGAAAGAATTGTACTTGCAGGGTTCTAAAGTGGCACACAAGACTCCTGAATTCCTTAAAATGCCTATCAAGTTTCTAGAAACCTTCTAGAGTTGCAAGTATGAGTATCCAACTACTTTGCTCTAATTATAAGCTGACGCATCAGAGATCTGCAAGATGCAATCAAAATCTCTGGCCTGTTGACAGAACATGTAAGTAGATAAATATTGAAATTATTCAGATATTTGAACAAACTAGAGGTGATTACAAACTGTTTTCACTCTCTCTTTACCTATGTGAGACAAATAACAGATGGGTAATGGAGCACTACATTATCTTGCAGACTTGAATTCAAACTCCACTCTTAGCCAAAAGTTCCTCTGTAACTCAACAGAATAATTTAAAACACAATTTTACATGCAATTACTAACTGTGTGCCAGATTAAGAGACTTCCTTAGATCGTTAAATACAGTCCTCGCTGACACAGGCATAATCATCTTCAAGTCTCTTTTCTATGCTTATCAATCTCCATCTGAAAATCAGCTAGGTATTTTTGGTGGCTTGACTGAGTTTGTAGAAGAGATGAACCTTCTGAAGTCTGTCATAAGACTCAAAAGCTCTGTTTTTATCAAGAAATGTCAAAGAAATGTCAAATCTTCTGGGATAATTTAGATAAAGTCTCAGATTGGGCACTCAAAATCAGTAGCCAGTTCTGATGTTTACCTGTATTTGCAGTGGCTAATCAAACACTGTAACAAGATAGCACTCCTACATTGCAAAAAGGTGTTCTGAAAATAACATATCCTTATGAACTGGTAAGTATTAATGAAGATTATTATAGAAAGTAATAAAGGGATAGAAAGTAATGCTACATAGTGTGAAGAACATATTAGCTATCCATACAACTAGATGCTTTAATTGGTAAGGCTATACCACAGGGAAACAGCTAAATCTGGCTCTCAAAATTAGACTGGACAAATCAATGGAAAAAATCCAGTAAGTAAAAGCATCACATGGCTTTATAAACATATGCTGAAATGCTCTGCCTCAATATTTATTTGAGTGCAAACTTACCTTTCAATTAAAGCTTGGTAACAGTCTATTTCTGTAACAATTTTTATTCCCTTTAATTTTAACAAAATATTACACAGCCATTGTAGGCTTTTGAGTTGCAATGTGTACAGCTCTCCTAAGGTATTTCTAAGCGAGCACTGAGTCTTGGTTGAGTACATTTATTTACCTTAAGGCTCAATCCACTTTAAATGTTTGTACCTTGATTTCAAACAACACACACAAATAGAATGCATCATTTCTAGTTGAAACAAAGAGTGCAAAACCAAGTTACTGTACTGGGAACTACACCAAGAACTCTTATCTCATTGATCAGGGTACTGAAGCAGGCACCTCACAGCACACTTGAGATACTCGAAGTGTTTTATTTACCTATCTATCCCTAGAGAAGGGAAAGTCACTGCTTTCTTTCTAGATCCTTTGTAAAATGCTATTGAATTGACTTAAACTTCGCATTATGCTGTTGCAATTTCAGGATTTTTGTATGCTAAGCTAGTTTATAAAGGCTCAATGGATTACTTTTTATTTGCTTAAATGAAGGGCAAGTACAGTATAATTAACATGGAAGGACAAGTAAAATTCTTGGAGTGAAATTTACAATTCCACACAAAATACCTGAGTTACCATTTTGTTTTCTGCAATATAAGTCAGATTATGTTTAACTAACCTCTAAAATCTCTCCATCCTAGCAAGCAGCTAAATCAATCTAGTTCACAGAAAAGGAATTTTAAACAACGCAAATGACTTGGTACATGCAAAAACATTGACATGACGGGACTGAAACCAGTCTCTTTATATTTAAGGTTGAAACTAGACTCTTACATTAGGTGATTTCTACTTAACACCATCATTTTCCTTGCAATTTGAACATTCCAGTCTTCGTAAATCTGTGTCTTGCTATGCCAAAACACCAGGCTCAAGTTTGAATTGGACATGCAGCAGTTGGGAGCATGTCCTTTTACAGGAGTCTCTTTAATCATTAACAAGGTTTTCATAGCTTCAGGTGTTTAATGGGCCATGAAGTTAGAGTTATGAAGCTACAGTTACTTCAAATCCTGTGAGTATCTGACCATACCCTGTGCCAAGGAAATCCAGGAGCTTAGCAGGATCTGTCTGATTACACAGTATAGAAGGAAAGACACTTTATAAGATAAATCCATGTTCATACAAGCAAAATGATTGAAAACAATTTTACCTTCTTCAATACAATGCCCACTGCACTCACAAACAAGTCCCCTAGCACATTCTCAGTATGACTGTTACTCATTCTCAGTGTCACTGTCATTTCCATGTTCATGCCATCTTTATGTCAGCTACAGGACTACAAACAGTGCTTTTTTTCTAAGCACATTTTCTTTCCTTACATGATCCTGCCCAGCCTAATGCTCCTCCTGCAGGACCACCACTCCTCTGGGCAGCAGTCAAAAGCTGAGCATAGAGTAGCCGGTTACCCACACACACTTCCTCCTCTAGAGCAAACTAGCCAAGAATGCATTGGATGAAGAGTGCAGCCTCTCAGCTTTCAATCAAAACAAACCTAAGCCAAAATGATTCAACCAAGGCCAAAAGCCTTGCATTGCCCAGTGTCCTGTTGCACAGGAAGGAAAGGAAGGTAAAAATTCCTTACATTGCTGATCAAGAACTCCAGAAAGGCAGCGCTCCAGAAGCAGCCATTCATTGCTAAAGCACTGTTGCAGCTTTATTTGAAAGAAAAACAAAACACACAAACTACACATGCTCCCTTCTCTATTTTCTATCTGCTCTCAGGATTTCACATGCCTGCCTCTTTTAAATAAGAGCATGCAAAATAGTAGTTATTCCATTTGCAGCACCACAATAGCTAGAAAAAACCAAGAGTTTTCCCTGATAATATCCCAGGTTCTTTCACACATTCAAACTATGAAGTAGGAAAACTTTCCACAGACAGTATGCTCCTGGGCAAAGTGTCATTTTTCCCTATCAGCAGACCAGTGTAAAAAGCAGGCTTTAAACAGCATTCCAAAGCAAACTTGACTTCTTTTCTCATCCCAAACCATGAAAGATCCCCAGTAAGCTTCTAGCCAGTAAAGAGAATTAAAATGAGAAACGTACAGCATGAGAGCCAAGGAAAATCCAAAATGAGCAAGTAATTATATAAAATTTCAGTCAAGACTAAAGTAGCAACACCAGGTGGCTTCACCCAGAGGTTTGCAGAGTGACTAAAGCTGACTCAGCATCAGAGTAAACACAGCAATGAAGGTTCAAAATGTGCTGCAATGCACTCTGAAACTGCATGTAGAAATAAACTAAACCAAAACAACACTAAACAAAACCAGACGTGCTCATGCAAATAACTATTCTAATATATAACAAATAGAATCTTTCAATGTTTTCTTAAAACATAGTATCAAATGTTTATGTGCATGAGGAAATTGAGGGAACAAACACTACAGTATTTTATCTGTTTTCACTACACACTCACATTTTACTATGAGTATTCAACAAGAGTAAGAGCAAAGTATATTTAACCAAAATCATTCTAAACAATGAATCAAACAAAATAAAGTATTACATCCAATCCAACATTACCTTGGAAAACCGAGCATTTATCCATTTTGTAAAGGTTTTTTTCTGTACATCATTGTGTTCATCTGGAGAGAGAGAATAAGAAAACAAGGAGTGAAAAAGCATTCTTCTTAATCCTAGATTGTTCAATACAGGTCACATTAAACACTGTCCTGAGAAGTTGGGAGAATTTTTTGCCTAATCTGTCAATAAAGCTGTTCAACTATCCCCAACACTTTGGTACTTGCAGAGTCACACAAATGCTTTGCCTTTGCTAGTAACCACAGCAGCTCCTTTGCATTAGAATCAGCCTCACAGCACCTCCCAAGCGGGTTTCTGATGCATAAAATTCACAGACTTCCCATCTGGTGAAAAACAACCTATGAAACCATGGGCTTTTAATTAACAGACTTTGTCAACACCTTTTTGCCTGAGTGCATTACTCCAAAAGGTGCTGAGGGCACTTATTCAAGCTTCTGATGCAGCTAATAGCCTCCTTCAGTACACAGCACAGAAACTGTGGTAGCAAAGCTGCTGGAACAACCTTTGAAGCACTTGCAGCCTTTCCCACCCTCAGCCTGGTTTTGCACCTGGGTTCGGTCAGAACCATGTTAGAGATCAGTCACAGACAAGTTCAGCCAAAGTGCGGGAAGGGCTCAGCAGCCCTGCTGGTGTGACACCAAAGTATCATCACCTAGGGTCTGGGAGACAGCCAGAAGGACCCAGCAGGACAAGGAGGAAGGGCAGGAAAGTGCCTGTAGGTCAGAGCACAGGGAGGAGCAGTGGCCTCCAGCTGTGCAGGGTGCCTAAAGAAGCCATTTAGGAGCCACCCGCAATTTTACAGAGCCTGTCCCACCAAACCAGGGTGAGTCACCTCCAGCATAGGACACTCCTGCCCATATCACAGGGCACATCTTGGGTAAATTGCACGGAGCACTGCTGCTAAAGGTGAACCTATGCTTCATCACCTGTACTTAAATGACAGTGAAATAACTGCTGACAACCAGACTAGGCGAGGGAGGTTCACCCAGCATGGATTTCCAGGTCTGCTTGCTGCAGACAAGAAAATACATACATACATTTTGTCAAAGGCTTTAACCAGCAAATCCTTGCACAAACCACAGCCAGGGCAGTGAGTGCCTTACACCAGGCAAACTGTTTGATGGCTGCAGCCCAGATCAGGAGTCTCCAAGACTCCACCAGCTTCTTGGCAGAACAATCTAGAGATACTCTTCAGGCAACCACAACACACTGCTGTCTGGAATGCTCTCATGCAGAACCTCTTGGTGGCAGTTGGCATCAATTTTTCCAGGCTCCACACCACAAGGCAGCAAACCACGATGGTTTTCAGACTAACTGTCCCTGCACTTGGAATGAAGCCATAGAAAAAAGCCTGATTGCAACTCACGCAATCATGAAAATTTATGCAGTCTGAAGCAACATCAGATTATGATAAAAAAGCACCACTTACAAGATCATATACCTCAGCAGCAATTCAGACTGTTGTACAATAATATTTTATGTATAAAATTTAGATATAAAAAAAAAGATTTAAAAACATCACAGAAAAAACCAGAAGGCTTCTTATATAGATGACCTCAACATTTCTCATTTCTGGCCTAATATGCATCTGAAGCTGATGCCACCCATCATTATTCACATCTAAATGTATTCACATCTAATATATCTAGCCAAAAAGCTGTTACACACAGAAACCAACAACCAGGTATGCTTCACCTAACAGCAAGGAACACTGGCTACAGCTCAGTCCAGATACAAGAAGTCAGATCTGTAAGAAATGAAGTGTCACGACAGTTGAAAAACTTCAACTGTATGAAATTGTTCATATCCATTTAAAATAAAATCCCACTTCTGGGCTTCTTTTAGGCTACAGCTGAAAAACTTGCTTGGGACACAAAGGTTGCATGTCTGCCAGGAGCCATTGTTTCACCCTTCTGTATCTCTCCTCTTTGACAGCCAAAGCTGATCCAACAGACCTTGCTCTTGAGTCACACCTCAAGCTCAACCGGACTTCAAAGACAGCCCAGTGCATGAAAAGATTCTTCTGAGCAAGCTTCAAGATAGCTATAGCATGTGCACAGCATGGCCTGCTCACAACATTGAAACTCAAGGTGTTGTCCCAGGGGAGAACAATTACCAAAAAATCTTGTTAACCCAGTCTTTTCCCCTCAGTGGCACAGAGCTCCTTGCCATCAAAGACAAATAGAACCAAGTAATTTCCTGGTATATCCTAAGTATCTGTCTCACAGCAGCCTGGCAGACAAAATGAAACTCAAAAAACAGAACAAAAAGAATATATTTAACCTCCTTTCTCCCTACAAGTCTGTTTTCTTTTCCTTTTAAGACATATGAACAGACTAGATTGATCCAACTGCCACTGTTAGACCAATGTTTTCAATTAACATTAATTGTAAATACTATTTGTATTGAGCATACTGAGATGTAAACATGCTTACCTTTTAAATATCATTCATTAACCTGTCTGCCAACACTCCCAAGTATACCCCTATGTACCATGATGCTTTCCTAAGGCTCCCTCTACCTTCTTCCTTCCTTAAGCATCTGTGAGAGTGAAGAGTAGCACCACAGTTTGAGGTATCACATTTTTTTTAACATTATTACTCCTTAGCATGATAAAGGCAAAGAACAGAGAGGCCCAAACCAGTTGTATGACTTCGTAAAATGAGAGCAACAGTTATGAAAAGGGTCCTGGATTTATTAATCCTATGAACATGGAGCTCTACACACCCTACTGCTGGAGGGCTCAGCCCCTTCATGAAGACACACATGGCAGGAGGTGGGTGACAGCTCTCCTCAGCATTCACACCTCCAGTCTGCCAGGACTCCCTCAGCACACCTTGCTCCCCAGCACCTCAGGTCCAGCTGGTGGCAGTGCTCCTGCTGTGTGTGTTGCAGTAGTATTCACCACACTTATTAAAACCCAGCGTCTCTTCTCTCTTTTCCAAAAGGTTTTCTAGGAAGGGGAAGGAAAAAAAATCCACCAAACCCCACATCTTTGGTAAACGCAAACTGCTTAGTCTTGATAAAAGACTTGGTGAACAAAGAATATGAATGTACATACCCCTACTATCCTCCTAAGGAGCAGAGCATCCTTTCTATGTCTTCAGCAAGGAATGAGAACCCCCACAACTCCCATCTTCCTAAAATCCATAGATAGTCAGGCTCTGCTTTTAAATTTGCTGTATAAAAGCCTCTGAAACTAGGATTTTTGTAATTGACCAGTACAGCTACGGTTGTGTCAATCTTTCTGCTATAAACCTCTACAAAAACAAACAAAACAACAACAAAAAAATAAAATAAAAAAAAAAACACAAAAACAAATAAACAAAAAAAAGAGGGGAAAAAAAAAACACACAAAAAAAAATGAAACTGAAATGCTGTGCTTTGATAGCAACAGTGACAAGTTATTTTACCCCTCAAAGTAATTTTCTTTGGATTCCTATGAGTCTGTAAGGCCAACCCCCGGAGGCTGACATTATGATTCGGATAACAAATTAGCCACATTCAGTCAAAAAAACAATATCACCATTCAGCAAAGCACACAGTAATCCAGCCAGTCAACTTCTCACACAAGACATTAAAAATGTCAGCAAGTTACAGCCCAGTGAGAAACAAATTCACCAAGTTGCTTCAACATTTGTTTCCTTTCACACTGCTGCAGCCTGACAATAAAAGCCAAGGACTGACTCAGGGCCAAATTCTGCTTCATTACCTACCGACTGTTTCCTCTGGCCAACGTGGCTCTGCTTGCCCTCCAGTCACTTAATGGACTAGTAATGGACAGTGTCAGAACAGTTTGTTCCTTTAAGAGGAAATAAAAACAAACCTAAACACACACACACACGAAATTAAACTCTTGTGATGACAAAAGAGAGAAGAAAAGCTTCCTATCCCGGATGCCTGTTTGCTGAAGCCTGCTTCTGTTACAGAAGATGATGGATGTCCACCCAACTGGAGTATGCCCCAAACAACCTGTGATCAGATGCCCAGGCTGTGTCCTGGCACTCAGTCACCCTCAACAGCTGCTTCTGTAGCCTTACGTACTTCCTCCACCCACAACACTGTCCTTCAATTTCATTTGGGGCACGGCACCTCAGTTCAAGTCCAATCTATTACCTGGTGAACACCATGTTGGAGAGCAAAAAGGAATCTAAATTATCTAAAAATAGAGGTAAAAACAAAAGCTTCACTGGATTGCAGTTTGTCTTATACTCAACCTCTGTTTCATACTGAAAGAGAGATCTTATTTCCCCAAAACACGTTACATGCCTGCATGACAGAACTGTGTTATTTAGCTTTTGAAAGATAGAAGTTATCACACCCAGAACAGCTGGCAGAAGAGCACTATAATGAAAATGCCCTGGAGAAGCATAGACTTGATTGGCAAATAAAGCACAGAAATTGCCCAACTACTGCAGCACACTTACCAAGGGTCATCTCACATTTTAAGACTTAAATTTGCCTTCACCACCTCGTTATTTCAGTTCTCAGCAAAGGAATTTAGAAATAAAAGAAGGAATTAGCCTGTGGGTTTCAATTAAGATCCTTGGAATGTAACAAAGTTAGAAACATCCCTTTGCCTAAGCCTTTAGGCGATCGATCGGGAGTCTCTCTTGCAGATAGCGCCCCACCCAAGACTAGCACACCTCTGAAACCCCCACAATAGTAACAAAAAGGGATAAGGTTTGTGTTTCTGGACAGAAAAAGCCTTTTTAAAGCAACTATCTTTTTGTCCAACTCAGACTAATTGCTATAGCAAAAGACACAAAATAAGCATCTAATATTTGAGCATGAAAACCAGCATAGTTGTTATCCCCATTGGGAAGAAGCAAAAAGCCAAGCAAGCCATGAAGCACCAGTCTGTGACCAAGAAGATCACAGAAGCATCCCTGAGCTCATTGGGAGTACTGGCCCCTGATTTTATCAACACAGAATAATCTTTATCAGCATATTTTAAATTGGGCCTTTTTTGAAGATTGGGGGGGAAAGGGGGAAGGGAAGATGTTTAGTCTTTTTAAAGGAACAAAAAGCAAAAGTTGAGATTGTTCTGTAGATTCTCTCTTCTCTTGCAACACCATGATAGAAAAAAATAGCTCCAGCAACACATAATTTGCTTGTAAACTTTAACCTTTGTGCTGCAATTTTAATTTCTGCAATCAGTGGTATGCACAAAGCTTTCCCTCATTCCTTTTCCTTCTCTCTCCAAACTTCAGCAGTTGGGCAAAACCAGAGTTATATTAATAGTATATCTTAAAAAAAAAAAAAACAAGTAACATCTGCCTACAGCAACCAGCACACAAAATGCATTTGTCCAAATTTTAAGTTTTCTGTAGAGATCAAACTATGGAATATAAGCATTACCAAAACGAAACCAAAAAGAGGGGCAAAAAGAAAAGTCATGCACCTTACTACCTGGTGTTTCCCAACAGCAGACACCACCAAAAACAAGACACCATAGACAAATAATGAGGACTACCCTCTGGTTCTCGAAGTGTGCTGTAAGTTTAAGCCTAATTGTGTTTATTTCACAACAAAAAATTCCCCAGCAACTGATAACCTAGAGGAAGGCATCCTCACAGCTGAAGGAATATTAAAATAGCTGTTTCCATACCTCCCAACAAAAGCAAGCTAACACGCCACGCCGCGGTCTCAGCACTTTGGAATGATGATTAAAAGGGAGGTATAGATAACCAAGCTCTCAGGAGACAGAAATAAAGCTCAACACGGAGCCTGACGGCCCACGCAGGGCAGCCAGTGACCCTGCTGTTTTCAGGGGATGACAGTGCAAACCCAGGAGTTGCAGGCAGTGCCCCGAGGCTGCCCCACAGTTGCAGGCAGTACACAAGGCTGCTCCAGAGGGTCACCAGAGCCAGCAACCCCACATGTCACTCCAACAGCGTGCGGTGGCTCCCTAACACCGGGTCAAGGCAAGCAGCGTCAGCTCCCAGTGCAAGACAGCCCTGTGAAGCTTTCACATACCATAAAATACTCTTGAGCACTTTTTCACAAACTGCCTGGCACATGGAAAGAGAAGAGAAAGGCAGCTAACTGCCCAAAATCTACCAAAGAAGATGTTTCTAAGCAACAAACAGGAAGGCACTTAGAGAAAAGTGAATT
This sequence comes from Notiomystis cincta, assembly GCA_013398075.1. NCBI lineage: Eukaryota > Metazoa > Chordata > Aves > Passeriformes > Notiomystidae > Notiomystis > Notiomystis cincta. The sequence continues at coordinate 154,265 of VZRX01004910.1, read as the reverse complement.
TATGAACACAAATAAAATCACAAATTAGATTCTGAATCTAAACTAGATTTACTACAGCTGGTTTTGTTATGAGCACAGATTAGGTCTTTGATTTCTAAGTGGTTATAAAGAAAATGGAATCCACAAGTTGGTGTTAGCCATCTGCTCCTTTTTCTCTGCCCGAATTAGAACTGTTATTGGGCTCACTTGCACTTGTGAAGGTGATTCACAGGATATAAGGTCAGATGGATCACTGTGATCAACTAGTATAATCTTCTGCATAACAGAAGAGCCATCCCCACAAAAAGCCCATCTGCATACCAGAAGGAAGCACAGACAACAGATGTCAGAGACCCTGCCCAGGCACAAGTAAACACAACTGCTTGGACAGAGAAGGAAGCCAAGCCATAAACTGTATATATGCAAGCAGCTCTCTCCTCTAGTCATGGCAGAGTTTCAAATCAGGCAGACATCACAAACAACCTTGTTTGAACATCTTCAGGAAACAATGTTCACAGTACAGAAGACAATGTTATTTCGTTCCATGTGACAGGCAGGTAAAGACAGTAGCACCGAAAAGTTAAATTCACAACACTAAAGTTTTCTGCCCACTCATATTCCAGAGTCTCTTCTATTCCCAACTCTTTTAGTCAGAGGTTTTCCTATCTTTCTTTTGCAACAGCCCAAAGGCTACAATCCTAAACCCTCCTCATTCCCTGTCTTTTCACTCCAAATATTAAAACCTTGCCTGATCCATCCCCTCAGAGCTGCGTCTCTTTTACCCAAGCTCCTAGAGCCTGTCATTATTCCTCTCTAAAACTCTCTAGGTCAACAGCTCATCACAAACAGAAGCCAGTTCCTGAGACTTAAACAGTAATACCTGGCTCCTACATATTACTACATGCTCCAATTTCCTAAGTGGAAGACTAAGAATGCTTGGCCTCCTACACATCAGTGGATGCCCCACTAGTGCCAGCTCCTGCTCACCTCTTCTCTGGCCTCTCACTGCAGCTCCCAGTGCATCCCAGCACACAGGCACAGGCTACAGGGTATGCACCAGGCTGTCCTTCACATGCACATGCTGACTGGCATACTTGACTGGTATGTTCACACAACCTGCAGCTACCTAATTAGCTTTATAACACACAATTAACTTTATGAATACTGGATTGAACTTCCACTAGTTACTACAAGTTGAACGAGTTGTGCAGGGAAAAAAAAAAGATGGGAAGACAAGTTTAATCAGAGTATACCACTTTCCTTGTGAAAATGGATTAAATAAACAGATTTAAAAATATTATATGCTGTTAACATTTTCAAAATTACGCAAGTGCTAGTTAGATGTTTCTGAAAGGAAGTTAACCAAGCATATCTAGATACAGACCATGTAGAGCCTATTTCAGTGACAGCAGTGTGCAGACTGGAGTTATTTAAAAACAAAAGGAATTTATAACTCCATGGAATTGAAGTCTTTCCTAGCAGTCCAGTGTAGAACACAATCATAACATAACACCTTGAGCGCTGAGTTATGCCAAGTCAAGGTGTTAGCTTTCTGGGTTTGATTGCTTCAAACTTCTGATGGTATTTAGAAATCTAGCTGTAAGACCAAAAGAAATAGCATATGTGTCCTAAAAAAAAAACCTAAAATCACACTTATTTTCACAGTTGCTTTTCATCTAGGGAAGGTAATAAAAAATAAACTTTCTAATGATAATTAACTCAGAAATTAAGGAAAAAAAAGTAAAGTGTCTTTACAAAGCCTTAACACTCTATAACTTGGAACAAGATTTCTAGACCAAAAACCCCAAACACAATAAAACACATAGTTTATACACCCATTACAATTTTGTGACTCTTACAATCGCTGTAATAGCAATATAAGTTTTCTGGCACTTGCACATGGATGTTTCAAGGATTAAGCAAGCTTCCACCTGTATGAATCCACTGCTCTTTGCATTGTTCCCAGAAAGTTTAGTACAATTTTGATTGAAGTGTTTTTGTAGAAAGCATGGTAGAGGTCAGAAGGTGTCTATGGAGATCATTTGTCTAATCCAACTCCCCAGTCAAAGCAGGTTGCCCAAGGCCATGTTCAGTCAGATTTTTAACATCTCCAGTGACAGAGACTTCACAGCTTCTCTGAGCAACCCCAAGACAGGGTTTTAACAAAAATGGAGTTTCCCATGTTTCAGTTTGCTCCCATTGCCTCTTGTCCTTTAAATGGCCTCAGAGGAGCCTAAATACCTTCTTTGCACCATCCTTTCAGGTATTTATAAACTTCAGTAGGATCCCTTGGATTCTGGTTCTTTTCTTCTGGTTGAACAGTCCCTGCTCTCTGTCTTTCCCCACAGGAAAAATGCTCCAGTCCCTTCATGATTGTCATGGCCCTCACTCCAGTGTGTTCACATCTCTCCTGTACTGGGGAACCCAGACATGGACCAAGTACTCCAGGTGTGGCATCACCAGCACTGAGTAGATGGGAGGACATCAAATAACACGCAGCATGCTCATGCCTAAAGGAACGACAGAGAAAGGAAGCAAGCTCCTCTTTCACAAACTTGCCAGCAGTATGCCCAAGTAGCCAAGATGGCATCCTGACCTCTGCCAGAAAGTGTGGCCAGCAGGTCCAGGGTAGTGATCATCTCACCATACTTGGCACAAATGACACCCTTGAATCCTGTGTCCAGTTTTGGGCCCTGCACCATAAGAAGGAAATTGAGGTCCATAACGGAGTCCAGAGAAGGGCAACAGTGAAAAGTTTAGAGCTCAAGTCTTATAAGGAGGAGCTGAGGGAGCTGGGGTTGTTTATTCTGGACAAAAGGAGGGTCAAGGGAGGCCTTATCACTTCTCTACAACTGCCTAAAAGAAGGGTGTAGCCAGGCAGGGCTCAGTCTCTTCCCGCAGGTAACAAGTGACAGGGCAAGAGGAAATGGCCTCCAGTTGCACCAGGAGAGGTTTAGGCTACATATTAGGAAAAATTTCTTCCCTAGAAGGGTGGTCAAGCATTGGAACAGGCTGCCCAGGGAGGTGCTGGAATCACCATCCCCGGAAGCATCCAAAAGGCATGTGAACATAGCACTTAGCAATATGGTTTAGCTAAATAATTTCACTGGACAGACTACTAGAAAGCTTCTACACACTTCTGTCCAGCTTATACCAATGGACTAGCACATTTAAATTCTTCACAATTAAGACTCATACAAAGTCATGCTACCCTTATAAATTACTGGGCAGGCAATGCTTGGAAGGCAGAAGTGGGAGAAACTGTTGCACTCTGATCTTGACAACAAAGTTAAACTCAGTCTTTACAGAAATCAAAGAGACAAAGGAAGTTTAATAAAAGCATAAATTGTTTATTTTGTTTCCAGACAGGCCAAGTCTGAGCTTCACTGGCTAGTCCATTATTTTGCCAAGAATCAGTCACTGATGCCTGTAAATTATTTACCTTAGCCTATTAACCTGTGTAATTACTAAGATGAAACCTGAAACACAGAAGGTTTAAAGGAAGCCCCTAAAATTCACATAGTGTAGAGTAGTGCTCTAGAGATGAAGGAGAAGCAAGCAAAAAGAATAAACATGATAACTGAAGAATTTAAATCCAAAATATTTGTTAGTGAAAACTACACCAAATACTCTCATTTCTATCACTAAAATAATCCAGCAAGTTCAATACAGAAATGGTCACTGTAAGTCTGCCTGCTTTTAGCTTCACATGATTAACCCAAAATATGTTAAGTGTCTTATACTGCACCCAGCCCTAGTGAGGAACACTAAGTGAAAGGCAAGCTCAATTCTTGAGATAAATTATTTCCTTCCCCAGTTACATCCTTTTGCTGGCCAAGGAATATTGCACCACTGGGGAAAGGGCAACACCTTTGTGCAGAAACTGAAATGCTGAGCAAACCTTTAAGCATTTTGTCCATGACAAAACTACTCTTCTTCCTCTAGAGGTAAGTCATAAAGGTGTCTTAGCCACTTTGTGTTTTTAGTGAGACATCTTAATGGAGAAAAAATAAAAGAGAAATCGGAGTAAAGTATTATGAATGGTCCCTTCTTATGGCTTTTGGCAAACATAGGATTTTCTTTTGTCATTTGATCAGAACAGCAGTAAGTTGAGGTACTGCTAATCCTATATCCTAATTAAACTCTCATTTCCTTCCCTGGCTTAGTCATTAATTAGTCCCCAAAGCTGAGCCCCCTCCTGATTAACTGTTCTGAAAGTACATAAATTCTGTTTTGCAATTGCAGGACAAATATCTGGAACACATTAAACCAGGTATTTATGCAATCAAGCAAGCACTGACCACCAGTGTGAGCCCACTGAATATTTCCCACTTCAATATAGAAAGATCTTTAAGGATGTACCATTCCCAATAGTGTGAGAAAAACTGGAAAAGATAATCTGCTCTCGTAAGACTCCACCTGGAGTATTGCTGGGGGCCAGCTCTGGGACCCCCAGCACAGGAAGGGCAAGGACCTATTGGAGCAGATTCAGAGGAGGCCACAAAGATGATCTGAGGGCTGGAACATCTCTCCCATGAAGACAGGCTGAGAGAGTCAGGGTTGTTCAGTTTGGAGAAGAGCAGCCTTCCAGTACTTAAAGGGGAGCTACAAGAAAAATGGGGAGGGAGACTTTCAGCAAGTACACTGACAGGGCAAGGAGTAAATTCTGAAAGGGAAAGAGTGTATTTATGTTATATATAAGGAAGCAATTCCTTGCTATGCCAGTGGTGAGACAGCTGGAACAGGTTGCCCAGAGAAGCTGTGGATGCCCCATCCCTGAAAGCATTCCAAGCCAGATTAGATGGGGCTTTGAGCAACCTTGGCTAGTGGAAGACCTCCCTGCCCATCACAGGGAGTTTGGAACTAGAAGGTCTTTAAGGCCCCTTCCAATCAAAACTGTTGTATAATTCAATGAAAATACAGGCAACAGAGCAGCCAAAAGGAGGCCAAAGTTCAAAGCCTACTAAGCCCTTGGCAGAACCTGAGCCATAGGTTTTCAGCTGCCCACTGTTTAGGTAAAGGATTGCATGGACACATCCCAGGTCCTGTGCTTGTATTATTTAATGACAAGCTTTGAAGAGAACTGTGGTAGAACCTGTGCAAATGTAGGGTTTGATTACTGTCACTCTAACATATCAAGGGGGTTTGTGTGCAATTTGAAATAGACACATCAGCTTTACTTTTGTAAAAACTGGCTAAACAACAAAAAACAAATCACCAAATGAAAACAGATAATTACATGTCATATTAGTACTGCTGCCTCTGGCAACTATTCCAGTAGTTCAGTCACACTCACAGGTATAATCCTGTCCTGGATGCATTTTCAGAGAGGGTTCTTTTGCATGCCTTCCCAGTGCTAAGGAGTCAGGCAACAAGCAGGCTCAGGATTCTCTCTTTTTGCCCTCTGCCAAAGGTCAATGTCCCTGCAGCAGACGGGTGGTGTCTGTACCTCAGTGAAGATGGAGCTTGCAGCCTGAGGTCCAAAATGACGATAACCACCAATGAAACAAAAAAAATGATGGCACTAGTATAAACTGGCTAAAAAAGCCAAGACAAGCTTATGGAATTAAGAGGCCACAAAAAGACAGATGTAATTTATGGCTGAAGAGATCCCTGAACTGCAAACCAAAATGTGAAAATAAGGTATTTTTAGAGGAAGCACCATTAAAGATGTGCTTATGGAAGACATGTAAGCACATGGTATCTACCTGTAGACACCACTACAGGCAATGATGACGAAATGATGACAACTGCATGGCAGATCACCTCTCTTTGCCAGCAAGAAAGGCAGGCTATACAGCAAACCAAAATACCAAGTACAACCTCTGCAGCAGACAAAAGCATTTGATGCAATACAAAATAATAATTTCCTCAATTCAATGGTTTATCCTGAAACTCAGAACTTGGTCTGTTATTTCAATAAATAAAAATATTTATACCTTTCCAGGGTCACAGTAGACAAAGTATGACCAGTATTTAACCCCCACTCCAGAAAAGGACAGAACAAGATTATCATTTCTAGGTCACATAAGGCAAAGGGGAAATTCTTCTAAGGCTTGGACACTCCCACCCTCACCCCATCCCAGAAATAAAAGCTATTTGCAAGCAAGGTCAAATAGTATTTCTTGCTATAAACAGTTTTACTGAACAAGTAATGCATGCTATAAGCATAGCAAGAACAACAAGAGCTGTGCTTAAACGTGGGGTTCAGTACAACATCCCAGTCTGAAGTTACCTCTTAGCACCCTCTCTCTGCACATCCCCAGCTCTCCAAAGAGCAAGGCTCTCATTAGTTCTGTCAGACCTACCCAGTTATCAGATAACTCTGGTGAAGCAAAGCCCAACTGCTCCAACATATTTGAGCAGCTTGTGAAGGGCCTACATTGATGAGTAAAGGGTCAAATGAGGGAGAGAACAGAGATGGGGTAAGGCAAAGATGGACTCCCAGAAGCATACAAAAAGACTGGCTCTCTATGAAAGAAAAGAAAAACTCCTGTGGTTCCCCAAAGGGGTTAAGAGAAGCCTGTTTTCTATTTACCATGTATTTGCACTTCTGAGTGAGAAAGCAACTAAAACAAATTAACTTCATACACATTTACAAGAATTTCAAAGTCTCAATAAAATTATGCATTTAATTTACCCCAAACGATAAAGCTCAGTGGTGGAAAAAAAAGAGCAATGCATTCCACACTCTTCTGGTTATGCAGATAAATGTAACACCTCAATGAAGGTAATTAAAGAAAGATTCTTATTTCTGAAACAATAACATTGCCTTCACGGAAAGAACAAGTATGAACAGGGTCAAATAAACAGAACAAATCACAAGGTTATCTCCTAAAGATGCTGCTGTCATCACATGACTTGCCTTTGAATCTTTAGCTTTATGTACTTGATGGGGGAAAAGTGGCAAATGCATCTAAAAAGTACTTTAAACTCAAATTTTTAAATTAATTTCTATAAATTACATAGCAAAAAAGCGTTTGCCTTCAACACTCTGCATTGCTAACTATCACAAATAACTTTAGTATTTCTTAGTCTTACCTGCACCACACAAGGCAAAATTAAAAGCAATGTGATTGACGAAATTTTCTACAACTTTAAAGTTGACTCACTTTAACATATCATCTTAAACTATTGTAATATAAATACATTTGAAAACCTTAAACAGCTTTAATATTAAGTTATTACAAGATTTTTCTACAGCTATTTGTTCCTTTGGATAACAGTCCTAAAAACTAAACCACAAAAAAGCCTTTTTTTTTATAAGAAACACCCCAAAAAAATTTTCATCCCCGACACAACAACCTAAGAAACTTAATTCATATAATACATATTAGACATTATCTGACAATCTCTAATTTCACTTCACATCAACTACCACTTCCAGTTTTCCACAGTATTGCAACATTAAGGCTACTCTTGAAAAGCTACAGTATTTTCTTGTCTAGAACAAACTAGCAAAGCAAGAGCACCAAAAAAAAACCTGTTAAGCTGCAAAGAAGAAAGGAAGTGGGAAACAGTGGTAAGGATGTTCAGAAGGGCATATGAGCTCACGCACACTGTTGTCTGAAGATCATGGCACAAGTTGTGGTACAGTGTCCATACTTCAGGCTGTCCATCACTGACACATGAGCAACATGTGGCAGAAGATTAATCATTCACAAAACCCAAGTATTCATGAAACCTACCACAAAGGGAGAAAGGAAATAATTCTTGCAGCTGTATGTGCATCTGCAAGGTAGTGTAGAAGGACCAAATGCATCCTTAATGTCAGTCACATACCTACCTGCTACTGCTCAAACAGCACAAGAGACGTCATCACTGTCCAGCAGGTTTGGAAATGAAAATTCACACTGATGAGTAACTCAAGTGGCCAGAAGATAAACAGCCTTCTTTTTCTTTATAGAATGATTCTATTAAATATTGCTATGATCCCCCTCAAAGTTACACAGTCCAGCTAAGAAGCACTCCACTTCTGGGAGTGCTTAAAAGGCAATACAGACATGCTTTATCCTGCAGCATCTTTTCAGTCCAACTATGAACTGGCATGACTGGCTTCACAAAATGGCATTTGCAGATTTCTGTTTATTCAGAAACAGAAGCCTCAAATTTTGTAAATGACAAGTGAAAACTGAACGAAAGGGAGAAAAGCACAAAGGAACAATCAAGAGTAGACTTCAAGGAGGCTAGGAAAAAAAGGAATATATGTGAAGACTTTTGCTCTCAAAAGAATTAGCATCACTAAGACATGACTTAGCAACCTTTTAAGCTTGTTTTAATTTTGGTGCCTTTAATTATAACCTTCTACATGCGAGAGAGACTGGTCTGCAGCCCTGCAGAGATAAGTATATAATAATAACAACTTGCTAAAAACTAAACAAATAAAAGCTCCGAAACTTTAGTCTTGTCACATTGTTCCACTCTTTCTATTCATGTCACAATGCTTCACCGTTATTCCACAAGTCTTTATGTGGCTGCTAAAAGGAAAAGCAATTAATACTGACTACCAACCTTCTAATCCTTCGAAAGCAGAATGAAATTTGCGCTCAGTAAGGGAGCATTAGAAGATGACACAGCGCTCCAGCTGCTCAGTTGATAACTGCACCTCCTAGACATGAGCATTATAGAGAAAAAAATGGAAATCCTCAAATAAAGTTCTACCTTTTGGATTTCTACCTTTTGTTCTCTAATTTTTAGCATCTTAGAAGAAGCCCTATAAGAAAGCAGTATGTGAGGCTGCTCATTCTTGGGAGAGAGGAATAATTAGGAAAGACTAAGAGTGCACAAGGATGAAACACGAGTTCTTGTATTTATTGTATCAATTATAACAAGTTCTTCATCTGAATCATGCCAGTCTCCAAAGCACAGGACAGCAGAAAAGAATTTGGGGAGGAGGAAGATGCAGACAGAAAGCAGGTATCAGTTAAGACAAAACCTTAAGAGTTAAGACACAAATAGAGAAGTATCATATTATAGGAAGATCAAGAAAAATAAAACAAGCCTGAGAAATGGAAGATATTAATCAAATAACTTCAAAGAGGTATTTAAGCATAACAAAATGAGGAAAGCTGAATGTCACACAAAAAAAAAAACCACCACAGCAGCAGCAAAATTATAATTGTGCAAAGTTAAACACACATCATGTTCCTTACCTATATCAGGGAGATTTTCCCCCCCAAAAAAATTCTTTGACAACACAAGATATTGGTTTGGAACTTTAGCTTTCTTAACTGCACATTTGGTTTGTTTCTTGCAAAGGCAAAGGCTCAATAATTCACTTATACTGGCCTGAGAACACAACAGGAGAATGAATATGAAAAGACAAACAAGAAAAAAACTTCTTTGATTTATCAGACATGAGAGAGTACTCTTCCACTGCAAAGCAGACAATTATAAAACAAGAGAATCAGAGATTATCTGTCTCAAAAGTCTCCAAGAACTAGTGCTAAGCTAGTAGAGCATTTCCCCAAAACCTGTTGCTGTTTGAGCCATTTTACAGGAGTTTCTACCAACTCTAGCATCAACTTTGCTCTACTCCCCCAGACTACACTATGAAAAAAGGATGGCTACAGCTTTATTCTTGGTGTCACAGTCACATCCAATTTTGAATTGGACAAGGAGCAATGGCCCTGGAAGGACTGCATGCCAAACTATTGAACTGATGAAGAACATTTATTTTTCCTAGTTCCTTCAGCCACTGATAATTTGTATACACAGGTATGCTTGGTTCTGTTTGGATTTGATAGCACTGTTTTTTGTGGGATGTTATGTTCAATGGCCAGAGTAAATTTTTTTTGGCTAGTCAAATAGTCTCCCATCTTACAGAAAAAGCACATTCACACTGTCAAAACATAGCTAATTATTTACCTGATATGACTCTGCTGTGTATAATGTTCTGAATAATGTGCTGAATATCCTTATTCAGCAGGACAAGGCTATTAGAATATATATGTTCTGTCACTGTGATCTGACTCACCCTCTATCCTCTGGAGGGTGACAGCTACCAAGCATGCAGCTTGTGTGTGCTCAGAGGAGACTGGAAACAGGACAGCATGCAGGAATAAGGAACACCATGCCAAGGCTTCAGCAAAAGAGGCTAGAAAACATCCAGTGCTCCTGCAGACTCCTTCAGTTGGTGCCATCAGAAACAGGAGCAGCGTTCACACACTGCACTTGCTTAGCAGCTGACCAGGACCATTTCTGAGATGCTGCAAATATTCAATCAAGTCTGCATACCTCAAACAGGGGTTTCATTTGTGTAGGTTTTAGAGGTCACACACGATAAAGAAAGTCACAAGGACACAGCCAAACCGTATTCCCACAAGCATTAGCATATTTGCTAAACCAAACTTTGAATTATTTTCAGGCATATTTAAGTTTGTTTCAGACCAAGAGTCCATTTTTGCCATCTGAAAATTTTTGGACCATAGGGTTTAAAGCTCATACTCTTGCTGAGAGATGGCTGCATGTGTCTGCCATTTTTCTCTCAAATAAAAAAAAAAACATTCCAGTTAAAGATATACTTTAAATAAGCAGGCTTTTTCATTCTCATTGAGGGAGGGTGGCAAGGATTTGGAAATTAAAAGAGTGAAATTGAGTCTGGGAAGATGGAGACAGGTAGGTAGAAGGTGTTCTAGCTCTTTCTCCTTGTTTCACTCTATCCTATTCTAACTGACAGTAAGTTAAGAAAAAATGTTCAACCAAGTCTGTTTTGTCCTCAGTTCAAACTGGCAAGTGATATCCCTATCCCTATTTCAACCTATGAGCTTTCAGTCTTATTTTTCTCCCCCTGTCCAGTTAAGAAGAGAATAAGGAAGTAGTTGGGTGTGCATTTGACAGCTACCAAAGTCAACCCACCACAGGGGCTGAACAGCAAACTTGTTATGCAGAGTCAAAGACAGCATTACTGCACACTTACAGCATTAACTGCAATAAGGCACACTTACAGCAATTCATACAGAACAATCTTTCCCCTTAGCTCAAAGAAGAATGTCCAGTAAGATACCAAGCTAGTTTACCTGGCCATAAAATAATTCCAGCTCAACTCCTGAGGGCAAATTCTTAAAGTTATTTTTATTACTGTAATAACAAAAACAATAGAAGACCCACAAAAAATCCCAAACAAACCACCAAATACCTTTAAAAAAACCCCAGAGAAGCAAGGTGAATGGCCCACATACAATAAAGTCTATCATAGTGCTCACTATAACTCAAATCATTTGATCCTAACAATGAGTTAAATAGCACTGTTTTCTGATATTAATCCATTTTACAATGAAATGTCCCGGAAGGTTAACATCTTGCATTATCAGCAATACCTTGGTTTCTCTTTCAGATGCAAATCTAAAAAAAATTTGGTTAAAATAAGTACTTTTTTCTCCTTAGTGACGGGCAGATACACTACTTAAACCAAAAAGCACCTCCAACAGAAGGCTGGCACTGTGCACTGAAGTGGGAATAACTGACAGTTTGATTATTTTCAAGAATGTCACATATATTAGAGACTATATTAGAGACAGGAATGAAACTGCATCAATATCAACTAAAAACACAGGAGGCATACTTTGCTTTAATTCCATCTAGTTACTAGGACTTGCAACTCCTTCTGCTAACAACTTTTGTATAATCAGTCCTGTTCACAGATTAGAAACTGAAAGGATAAAATACTTGCTTTCATTTAACTGTACAGCACATTTACTGCTTGCTTAATACAGAAAAGTATATTATCAGTACATCATCATTTCATACTCAAGTTCACCAACTACATTTTCTCTCACTTTTATTAATGAGAAATGAGCTTGAACCTTGTGGGAGACCCTACCTGCACTCAAGACTACTAAACAAAAGGCTGAGGCATGTTCCCACAGGAAAGTTATCTGCGTAACCCACACTTGGAAATTTTTTTTTTCGAGCTACTGCAGTTACTACTTGTAGATTAGATAAAGAATGCTTGCATGAGATTTTATGGCAACAGATAAGGAAATGATGGTAAGACAGGTGACAGAGTTTTATGGCTTTCTTGTATGCAAGGCTAAGAATCACAGTGTATTATTCTTCAATCTCAAATTGTCATCAGCAAGCTAAACCTTACAACTCACTGAAAGAAAAACTATGAGAATTATTAGCATATTGTCTGTAAAAAATACAACGCAAAACCTACATTATAGAAAATCAGAGAAAACAAAACATATGCTATTTAGTAATACAGATTAGCTTTCAAATATTCAATTTCCAAGTTTACATTTATTTGCAGCAACTAAACAAATCACATTTATTTGCTTTCTGCATTAGAAGTGGAAAAACAGCAAGTAACCTTTTAGAAGGAGCTGCACCTGACAAATTTGGCAAAAGAATCTATATAAGGACCGTGGGAGGGGAAAAAGTAGAGGGGATCTATTATTCTACTTTCAGAAAGTAACAATTTTACTATCTCTTTGCTACATTAAAAGCAGCACTGGAAATGTTTTCCTTATATATAAGGCAACTCCGGTCACACAAGCCAAGTAACTATTGATTTTACTACAGCTGAGCTGGGAGCACAAGTTAATTTCAATGGTCTGCACAGAATGTTTTATGAATTGCTTTAAAAATATTTTGCATTACACGGTATTAAACCAGCTAAGAACCTTTTAAAATAATCTGAAGCTTAAAATGATTGAGCTGTACAATTTTATCAGGGTAAAAAGTATAGCTGAGAGTTTCTCAGCAGTATTAAAGGCTGCACTTTAGCAGCTCATAAAGCCAAGCAAGACGCTTTGTTTCAATCCGGGGCAGACGGTCCTGAAGCCTTGATGATGTCGGGGACAGCTCAGGGCAGCCTCGCAAAAGCACCGGGCTAGAACCAGCCACCAGCACAAGAGGGAATGGGCAGGGATAGGACCTATGTACTCCAAGCTGGCATATCATATCACAGGCCTTAATTTCAAGTTAATCAGACCCAGGACAGTTAACCCTGAGCAACATTTTATCTCAATAAAGAGGAGAGAGGTCACAACCGCAGTACAAAATCCACCCCGTAGTGAAATTCAGCGAGCCAGATACAACCATAGCGCTTCCATCTGCACAAGGGATACGGAACGCTCTGCTAACTCAAATATTAGCAAAGGCTGCCAGTGCACACTTGTGTGGTGGCTTCGATTCGGGCAGACACAAGGGGAGAGCTGTTGACTGTCACCCTGCACCGCGCAGAACTCGGACAGCACACTTCCTGACTTCTGCAGAGAACCCCTGAACCATTTGCTGCCTTTCTGAAGGCTTCGATAGAAATTTATCTCCGGTCAGAGTGAAGGCATCTCCTTGCCCTGCAGCACAAGCCCGGGTTTCACCCGCTGGAAGGATCAGGCAGGGAATTGCTGCAATTCGCTTTCTCAGCTGCTCGCTTAGCGAAGATTAGGGCACGCTCCACCCAGACGCCACACAAATGAGGTCACATAGCTGACCACACTGCTGCCAATTCCTGCCCTATTCATCAGGGACGAGGGCAGGAAGCAGATGGAGCCCTCAAGTTAAGGGTCGCAACATTTCGGTGAGAACATAAAAGTGAACGAGCGGCAGACAATTCACCGGTGGGGGAGCGTGGTTTGGCCGCACGGCAGCGCTGAGTCGCGGGCACCGCTCTGCCCGACACGATGCGGGGGGCACAGGCTGCGCCCAGCAGCGACACGCTCCCCCCGCAGTTAAACAAGCGGACTCTACTACAGGACAGGACAAAATACTTCCCACCTTTGCAGCACCTATGCGCATTTAAAACTTTAATATACATAAGATCTTGAAAATGAGTTCACTTGAAGACCCAAAAGGCAACAATATGATGTAATTACTACATAAATCTGTTTTTATTTACAACTATTCATATTTCATAACACATACTTCACCTGCTGCCAAAAAAAGAAATACACCATTTTCAAGTGTTTAAAAGCTAGTTATTTGAAATCAAACAGATTTGAAGTCTAACACAGGTCTGCCAATCAACTAACAAGACCAGAGTTTACAGTAATATGAACAATACCATAAATATTATTTTGACAATTTAACAGCTTGTGTGTGGTCTCACATAATTTCAAGCTGCTATCAGTGCATATATGTTGTGGGAACACAGACAAATTCCTTCCCACCTGAAAGACAGCTTATTGTTCATAGGCTAGTGCTTCTGAGATTTCCAGAGACACAAATGGTAACAGAGGCTACATGCAGAGTTTCAGAAGATTCGCTCTCAAATTACCTGTTTGCAAAACACATCAGTTATGTCACTGCCATTGCCTTCTACTGCTGTTAAAAAGTAACACTCGTTTCAATCACTGGGTGGTGGCTGCACAATTAATTCACACAACAAAATGTAAATTGATCTCTTGCTTCTGTTGACAACTGTATGAATAAAATAACAAAAAAAAATCTAGTTGCATAATGCTAAGATGCTAACATAGATTATTCAGTAACTGCAGAGTGCTTTACTGGCTTCAGGAGTTGACATTTTACAGAAAAAGTTCCACAAGGAAACTCCTTTCAGAAGATTCCACAGAACCAGCATCTCTTTCTGCCTCCATAACATAGGTTAAGTGGCCTCTCCTCCAATGACAGAGTGATATTCATCTAGGTAATGAGGCAATTGAGGTGAACAAAGTATTTTAGAAAACAATCACATCAAACAATGCTACAACAGATATGTATATGTAGAATATGTATATGTAAAACACAAAATAGACCAATCATTTTCCTAGAACAGTTTCCAAAATTTTACTAGAAGAAGATAAATTATCCCCCATGGCATGGTACAGCAATGAAGAAAGCCCTTTTGTTTGAACAGGCAAAGAAAGTACAAGACCACTTCTTTTTTCCCCCTTCCAGACACAGAGTAAGCTTTGGTTCCAGTCAGGCATCAGTAGCTTACCAGTGCCACCACACTCTCAGCACCTATCACCAGCTTGAGAGTTTAAGAGGTTATTAAAAGAGATGAGACTGTTATAAAGAAGGGCATCCCACCAGATGATCTAAATTATTTAGTATGTTTTAGACCATAAATTAATCTCTGACAAAACTTAGTTGTGTTGTTTAGGTTTCAGAGAACAGAACAATCTTAACCACTTTGGTTTTACCCAAACTAATTCATTTACAATCAGATACTTTATCAGGTATGAGCTTCAAACTCCCTTCCTCCAGTCCCTGCCAATTCTCACAGCAAGCAGACAACCAAAAAAGCCAAAGCCACACCTCTGCTGACTGAAAAGTGTCCCTGTTATTTATATTCTAGATTTCTGTGAAAAGCAAAGGACATGAAGAAACAATTACATACACACCCCTTCCAACTTCTCCACCCATTTTTTCCTTGAGTATTTCCAGTACTGCATCATTAAATCCTGTCCTCTCAGAGAATGGCCTTTCCACCATAGAATGCACACACACCCAATTTATTTTACCTTCAGGGGTTTTTCCTCATTTTCCCTTCCATGCCTCTTACTTTCTAGCTTTTTTTCAGATTTTCTTCCCTCCTATGTGAATTTCCAACATACTAAGAAGTATCCAAAGCCACAACTCCCTCACAGCCTCCAAATACATAGTTTTTTACAAAGTGAGAGGATGACAGTAAGTGTGAGACTGTGACTCTTGGAAAGGAAATCTACAGAGATACACTTTATGAAGAGTTAGGAAGATTATAACTCAACAAATTTCCTGAAAAAAAAATCCTGCTGCTTGATTAAGACAAACTGTAATTGCAATATACCAGCCATGATCTATGTGCTTTTAAAAACTGAGAGCTCTCAACTTGGATTTAAACAGGCCTTTAAGAAACAATCACTAAACCCCCTCTGCTCAATCACATAAAGCACCTGAGCAAGCATATAGCTGCTACTCAGCTAGGAGATTTACACCTTAGCCTAGCCACCTGGAGCAGGCACCAGAGAAATCACCCATAGAAACACAAATGTCACCAAATATTAAATGTGTTCACACACTGGCACTTAACATGTTAAAAAGACCTGAAGAATTGAGACAGAAAACATGAGAAAGCTTGACCCTCCTATTATCCCATAGATGAACATTTCAGAGGTTTCACAACTGCAGTGTTTATCAGTTAACTACACGGCTGGTTATAAATCCTGTCCCAAGTTTATGCTCTTCTAAAAATATAACAACAACAAAATAAAGGAAAAAAAATCCAAGAAATAGTCCAAAAAACCCCACACCAATACATGCAGAGCCAGAAGAAACAACTTCCATGAACAGCAGCCCAGGTTAAAAACCAAGCAGATTGATTTTCTCCTACTGCTAACCTTCCAAGAGTGATCAACTGCAGCTGTCTCACATTTGAGGGCTGAATACGTGCAGATTTTGTAGAACACTAGATCTCTCCAACCTATAATTTACTGAGCTCTCCAGAGTCAGTCAAAAGCAACTCCACTACTGAGTTCTTGACATTTTTGTCAGTTTCCTAAGAAAGTTTGGGCTGAGCCACAAAGGAAAAGTTTCTGCTCTCAGCTAAACTGGCATATATCCAAATCCACCTCATTGTTCTAGAAGCAAACATACGTGAGATCAGAGTCCCAGCCCATCATTTTATTCTAAAGTTAGCCATTACACTGATACATCTTAAGAGGATTTTAATTTCTCTTTCTAAAAACCCATATTCAGACTCCAGGTTTGTACCAAAAAACCCACATCAGAAGTCAAGTGGACCAAATTCTTTATTGATCGACAGGTTCTGCTTTCACGAAGTTCTGACACCAATTCACAAAATAAACAATTCCCATCTGTCAATTACTGTATCTACATAGAATATTCACAGGTACTAGGAATGCTCAGTTTGTCTTTTACTCGCCAATCTGAGTTATTTGGCCCTAGTCACAAAACAGAAGAGACAATCCATGAAATTGCAATTAGAATAGGTATGAAAGATGGCAAAAGGAAAAGGAAAGAATAATATCACAAATTTCTTCTTTTCCAAAGCATCCCTCCACAAATTTTTCTTTCCAAATTACAGGAAATACTGCTCTCTTGACATACCACCAAAATGAGGAGAAAAATCTGTGGGGGGTGAAGGAGCTGCTGGAAGTTTATACATTAAAAAGTACCAGAAGGCACACTAGGCAGAACTGCAAAGAATCAAAACAAGTAAATGCTGAAATCACCATAATTTAATGCATAGTTTAAGAAAATTGGAGACATTAAGACTTTCAACCAGCCAGAACAACACTAAAATTTCTGCCATGAACAAGTTACTGTTCTAGGTGAAAGGGAAGCCCACAACACAAGCATTACCAAGAGGATCTTGCGGCTGCAGGTGTGACGCAGCCAGAGCTCACATAACACTTGCAATGGAGCAGCGCCACAGAAAACAGCCTTTCCCTGCTCTGTTTCCTGCCATGCCTTCCTCGACCTGCTGTGTGAGAGTAAATAAACTTTTGCAAAGTTAAGAAAAGCAGCTTTCATCAGGTGTAGAAGAGAAAAATAGACCCACATGGCTGGATCCTTTAATCAGAGCATAGGGAAGCACTCACCCAGCGGAGCGTAACAGGTCTGCAGGTCAGTGTGCCCAGGCGCAGCAACCTTGTACTTTTTCCACACAACTTTTTTGGCTGTCTGAACGCTCATGACCAAGCTCACTCTTTGAATAACAGGAAAGTGAAGATGCAGAGGAAGTACATGCTAGTACCCACACAAGAAGTGCATGCTGGGATTCAAGGGGGAGGGAAGCGCTGGTTTTCCTCAGAGGGTTTGACACATTCAGCCACACAGTGACTGACAAAACCAGTCAGGAAACAAACTATTAAAAATGCTGCATTTTAGCAAATAACAGACTTCAAGCTAACTGTGATTTCTTTTCTCTTTAAAATCAGATAAATATGCTGCTTTGCTACTCCTTATGAAAACAGGAGGACACTCCAGCTTTCAGGGAACTGGCAAGTTAAATTCTACAAACTGAAAAAAGGAAAGCTGATGGCAATTTTCCTTTTCTGTTCAAATCAAACTCTCTGGTCAAACACCATAGTCATTTTTAAAACCCTAAATATTTTTGTATTCATTCTGTAAAAATTTTGCAGTATCACTATAATACTTTTTTTCACACATTCAAAGAACATAAAACTAGAATAACTCTTCAAAATAAGCATCCACATCTTTTAACGTCTTTTCAAAAAAGCACAAGCAATTTTAAACACAAGATTACAAAAGAAAGTTGTACAAATAAACCTCCAAGCTGAAAATTACAAACTCTAATTAGGCATGCCCTCTCCACTGTGCAGTAATTCCAAACAAGACAGAGCAAGGAACAGTAAAGCAGAAAATTGGTAACACAAGGCTTGATAGGATCAGAGTTATTTTACAAGTGGGCCTTTAAACTGTGCTTACCACCAGTATAAAAAGCAAATCAAATCCCTCTGTCTTCAAAAGCCTGTTGCCAACTTTATGATCAAATTAAGTGGACTCCAAATACTGTAGTTATGAAAGACACTCCATATTCCATGCTTTCAGATACTGAACTGTACAGAATTCCAATAGTCACAACAAAGTAATACAAGAAGATATTAACTATAACACAAATACAAGCACTATGACCAGAGATGAGAGTTTTAACCACAGAATTTGTTTCAAAAGCAGAAAGACAGAGGCTGTTTGTCTGCCTGCCTCTTTGTATTATGCTATTAAGACAAATGCTGAAGATAACGCTGTAGAGGAGTCTCTTCATTGACATCAAGTTGATACAGTTTACTGTATCACACTCCAGACACTATGCAGGGGAGGGAAGGAGGGAGAAATCAAGATCAAATTTTTCTTTAAATTTTTGTGGGCCAGAAGTTGGTCTTACTTACATTTGTGGGTTGGAGGGTTTTTTCCCAAATTCAAGAATTCCTCAAAGTTGACGGTACACAAAAGGCGTTTTGTTTCCATGAATAAAGCCAACCATACATTCAGGGGGCTAAATCAGACATTTGTATCCAAACATTTCTGTGAACCATGCAAACAAGAGCAAAGTGGAAAGGTAATAAAAGTTTTAAAGCTAGGATTTCTATTTTAGAAACAAACAAGGATGTATTTTGTAAATATATATATGAATCTTACCGTGCCAAACACTTCACAAGCACAAAAAGATGCTGCCAAGTCCACCAAGCAAATGATGAGAATTAACAGACAGACCTGCACATATGCCAGAAGTCTTGCCAACAGCACCATATCTTCCTTTTTTCAAGTCTTGATGAGACTGGTCGGAATTCCCTAAGAATGTTCTCCTGTGTATCCCGTGCCTCATCTCCCCTCAATCCCTGCCCCTCCAGGATAAGGCCCATTCACACTTGGCAAGACTGAAGAGTAAGAACAAGTTTCAGGAGTTAGTTAGTTTGTGATAACATTTCTGGGTTTACCACTTGTCAGACAAAAGTGTTTGCAGTCAGTGAGAGCAGTTAGAGAAACACCAGTCTGACTCCATCAGTCCCTTGAACTTCATTCAATGTGAAGCTATTAGAGAAGCTGAGTAAAATCATTCATGCACCAGAGCTCCCAGAGAAGCTCAGCTCTCAAGCTTTGCCTGCCATCAGCAGCTGGCCCCATGTACATCACTTTTATGTAACAGCACGCTTTACCTCAAAAATCCAACATTTCAATAAGAATATACACTGAGAATATTTATTAACTTAAGGGGGTGTGGGGATTGTTGCACTATGTTTAAATTAAAAAACAAACATCTCTTGCCTAAATGGAGATAGAATTACTAGCATGAAACAGTTTCATATCAGGACCTATCTGCAAACAAGTTAGCTTTAGGATGGCAGGAATATTTTTCAGCTAAATTTTAAAAGTGAAACCACTGCCTCAGTGAGTACCTGAAGTATTGGGTGTGAAATCCATACACTAACCGCAAGAGCAGATAATCAGAAGAGAAATGGAAATTTCTGGTCAAACTAATCTTTCAAGAAGGCAAAGGAAGACTTTTTAAAAATTTTTAAGCAAACTCCAGAGCTCAAGATACTAGTATACTCTCTACCCATAACCATTTCATTCACTAGGAGGAAGATGGTCTTATTTCTACTACCACTGAATTCAACAGGCCATTTATTTAGTAGCTCTCTGACTGGAGTACGTGCTCTCTTCTATTCTCTCTGGTGTTGACAGCAGTAATCAAATTTTGTACATGCCACTGGCCCTATTATAGTTCCACAGCAGCTGGCTGGCTGCCTAGGCTTCTTATCATGTATGATAAAAAAGACCAGCCTAACAGACCAGCTGAAACTACTGTGGGAAGACAGAAGGAGAGTGAAGTCTAACTAGAAGCCTAGTAAGTAGAAATCATGTCTTTTTATGCTTGCCCATGTATTACAAAGCATGAAGAACAAGGCTACACTCAACACAAGACAAGCTTGCTTTAACAGTTTTCAGAACAACTGGAGTTCACATTGACAATTCAGCCCTTGCTGAAGAGTAGGTCTGAATGACACACTTCACATGTGAAACACTACTCTTCTATAGCTCAGCCCACACAGCAGGGAATGGGGAAAAAAAAAGTATATAGAGGTGGGGAGAAAGGTAAAAAAGAGGGGCAAAACCACCCAGATAACTGTAACCATTCATTTGAAGGTGAGCTCAAATACTTAAGATCACTCCTCTATCACAGCCCCAGCACATACACAGTTAGCACTGGGTTCAGAGTAAAATTAAAGTTCACAGAGGCAAACAACAATGGGAACAGAGGAAAACATCCTTTAATTATAAAACTCTCCTGTAATGCAAGACAATCTATAATGACATTGGTTTCCATTTCTTCTTTGCCATCTGGGAGCCTTCCAAGAGCCTTGAATGCCTTGACTCTGAGAAGAGGAAACTGGCTTATTTTTCATAGCCTGCCTCCTTCCAGCTGTGTTCCAAGTAGGCCTTGGGTAGCCCTACTCTGAACTTCCACTCTTCCATAGAGTAAGGTTTGGGGTTATGGCAGAGGAGAAAACAAATCTAAGGGACTTCTTATGGGAGCAGAACAATGAGGTACAGAGTTTCTCTTTCACCTTCCTTCTCCAAGATGAGAGCCAAGAAAGCCTCGAGTTTTCCTAGAGGGGAAGCTCAGTCTTTCTCAAGGTTCCTGTGCTACCTGTCTAGTCTTACTCTTTATTATATTGCTATAATGAGCACTTAGTTATGAGCTTCTCATGCTGTGGGACATTAACACCCCATAATTTTGTTCAGGATGTTTTATTTCACGACAACAACCTGACAACTTTTTTGTTGGCCTGCCAAATATGATTTGAATTAGCAGGCCACACAATACATTTTTCAGTAAGCAAACAAGAGCTTCTAGGCAATGCTAAGGAAAAGGATGGTGAAAAGGCAACAGGAACTTGAACAGAAAGTAATGTTTCAAATGCCTGTTGCATTTTGATAGAAA
This sequence comes from Notiomystis cincta, assembly GCA_013398075.1. Classification (NCBI taxonomy): domain Eukaryota; kingdom Metazoa; phylum Chordata; class Aves; order Passeriformes; family Notiomystidae; genus Notiomystis; species Notiomystis cincta. The sequence goes on along the minus strand of VZRX01004910.1, from coordinate 132,925 downwards.
CTGGTTATTAGTTTAACCCCTACTTCCAGGAAACCCACGGCACCAGCAACTTCAGATGGAGAACAATGAGGTTTTAGCATTTCTATTGAAACCTTGTTTCACACAGCCAGGTTCATGCCAGCATAAAGCTTTCTACTGAAGAGAAAATTAGCAATACAATAAATGCCCTCACTACTGTGGAAGAGGAACAGAGTGTGTGGCAGCTAGTGGAGCACTGCAGCACAGATAACACACAGAGATATTCTCTCAGTGCTCTCACAGGCAACTCCAACACAAACCCTTCCAGCACACAGCGCTTCAGGCACTTGACACATGGGTCTCCTAAAACAGAATGTCTGTGGCTGCCACAAGGAACTGACTCATCCTGCAAAAGAAATAATAGTAGCAACAGTACATGAATTGTGATGCCTTTCAAGAATCACCATAATTTTAGTTAGTCTTTTTTTATGTTCCTCTTACAGCTGCCCTTTTCCTTTTGTAAAAGGGAATATCTGTGGAAAATCTCTGGAGCACATTAATCTTGTGAAAGAGTTGTTTATGTTATAATCACACCTGTTAAACCCAACCACAACCAAACAGTACCTGCTTTTCACAAAACATTCTGGGCCACTTGTTTACAGCAGCTCAGAGGAGTGACAGCAGGTCCACAGGACAAGTTTTGCTTCTGCATTTTGCTTCTCATTTAAAATGCTGAGCACACCTTCCAAAACAAGGTTCCTGCCCATTCACAGGCGCCTTTATAAAACAAACCCCAGTGGATCCATGACAGATACACTGCTCAAGACTTGTGTGATCATATGCTGGGGTGTAATGTGTATTTCAGCAGAAGCCCAGGCATGGGCTCCTGAGCCCTGAGTGACAGAATGCAAGCCCAAGCACAGGAGAGGGGCCATCCCTTGAGCTGCCCCAACTCCTCCAACCAGCAGTCCTGCTGGTTCACAGTTTTCAAAACCACTTGCCCAGCTGCAGTCAGACAGATTGGGTTCAAGCCAGCAGCCAAGCAGCTGTAAGAGCTGCTCGTAAGCAACTCCACCCAAGTCAGGCAACTGCCCTCAACATACCCCACAGCACCAGGAACTGCTGCAGAAAAAGGCACTGCTTCCAAAAAAACATCTCATTCCTCTGTCCTTCACATGCCAGGACAAAATCCAAAGCTTTGGAAGCAATGGTTTAGGCAAGTATATGAATAATTTATTTGTACAGTTTCCTGTTACTCATTTTGTAAATGTCTGTACCTCCAAGAACAAACATCTCAAAGCTTCCTTGTAAATCCCACAGGGTTTTTTCCTTAGAAAGTATCTTCTGATACATTCTTTTCAAACTTTTCCAGCTTTTCCCATCCAGACTCCACTGGGCTGTGCATTGGTGTCTGCCTCAAGCTGGGCAGAGGGGAAGGAAAACATATCAGGAAGCCTGGAGAGCAGCTCTGGAGCAAGCATATGTCTCTTCACTTTCCCAAGTGTGCAGGCCTTCACTCTACCAGCTACATCTGCAACCACAACCTTCATCCTAAAGCTAAAGTTCTCATCTCCTGCCACAGAGAGGAGAAAGAGGGGACATAATCAGAGTTAATCACAGGCACCTTTCAAGAGTGGTGCACCCTGACCAATGACCACATTCATGGTCAGCAGGGTTCCACCAATTCCAAAGATCTGGAAGTTTGGTTTTCCTTTTTTTAATGCCCTGTAACAATGCATGGGTAATCAGAGAGCACCCTCTAAGACAGTAACTCTTCAGCTGTACCACTTAGAACATGCTATTTATTTGCAAACTGACACTGAGTGTCACAAGTATGCATATAATCAGTCTTGTTAAAATAAGAGAGCAATTTCTTCTACCCAGAAGGTCTACTTCCCTTCCTGCTTGCAACAACATATTCTATTCATGCTTTTCCACAACAAAAAACCACAGAGGACAAAGAGGCACACCATTGTGCAGAGCTGCCCTGCTTTCTGCAGGAACTATTAATGAAATCCTTTGGACTTCCCAGTCACCATGCCAGACATAGAAAGTTTTGCTCACCTGGAGAAGAGGGATCTGCAGAAAGTCTGCATTAGGAGCCCCAAGTTTCCCTATTCCTTCCCTGAACAGTGAGGGTACTAAAGGGAGCTCCCTAAGTTAAACAGGCTGTCTTTTCCTAGTTTAGAGAGCTAAAAATCAGTAAGAAACTATTAGAGGCACGCTAAAACTAAGAAGAATAAAACAAATAAAACTGTTCCCTATGGATCTTGGTCAGGTCCAACACAAATGTATCTCCAGTTAAAACTCCCCGCTCCTCAGAGGACAAACCTGTCTCCTGCCAATGCTCTTTCTAAAATAGCATTGCTGTTATCAGAGTCAAAAAAGAAAAATAAAATCAACCCAAAACACATCTACTCAGCTCAGTGCAGGAAGGCTGCACTGGGTGTTCAGGACTCAGCACAGTGACACAGCATCAGCTCGGGCGCAGGCACCCAGCCCACAGTCCTAGAGCTGCCAGCTTGATGAGGGCAGGCATCACACCATTCCTTCTGCATGATGCCAGAGCGACAACACAAAATCTTCTAAACTACAGAAATCCATCTAAGAATTACCTACCCTGCTGCCACTGTATAAGCCTTTACTTTCATGAAGGACCCCTTTACCAAAAGAAAGAAAGAAAAAAAAAACCCACACAAAACATACTCCTGTTCAATCCTCTTTAAACTCTCCAGTTAACTTCATATAGACTTAATGTATCTCATTAATTTGTCCCAATAGTTAAATTTACACTCACTGCTAAAAGCTTACACAGCATTCACAACCTTTTGCCACTGATCTCCTTTTAACAGCTACAAATTGCAAATCATTGTGTGATTAAGGTTATCAAGACTTCAACAAGGTCAGAGAGTATAGATAACCCAACATTCAGACATTTTGGTAGGTATAACATTCTACAAAAACTGTATTAAAATTAAAAAATCATTTCATCAGTTGTCAGGTACTAGAAGTGCATTATTAAAGCTGTTGTTAAAATTAATGGCCTTCTTTCTCTCCTGCCTCACCAATTAGCACAGAAGAAAAAGAATGAGGTACAACCACGTGCTTTGTTAAATATTGAACCTACTGGAACCTGCAAAATAACTGATTATTAAACGACTCTGAGGCTGAGGTCAGTTTACAGAGGAACCATCATGCAGCAGCTATGGCAACACAGAACCACTGCACTGCACTGCCAGCCAGCAAAGAGAAACATAAGAGCAAAGAGCAAAGCAACAAACAACATCAACCTGCTTTCTTAGGGCCACAGAAGCGAGAAGCAAAGCCCTCAGAGAGAGTGCTCTTCAGTTTAGCACAGCGTTTCTGTGTATCAAGGGACTTGGGAAAGAGCGTGGAAAAGAGACAAAGCACATGGCACAACTGAAGGAAGAATTTCATTACCTTTCATTACCTAAAGAATAGACCTACACAACTAAACACCAAAAAGCCTCACGTCTCTCTAACAGTAATGGTCCATGCACACTCATAAGCAGAGATCCAACAGCAGTGAAAATGATAGTGCATTTTATTGGGGACAGAATGTGCACCTATCTATCTCAAGCCACCTGCCCAGGTTCCCAAGCAGAGACTGGGGAGCAGCCCAGCTCACACATCACCTGAAGAGGCTGAGTAATAGCTGGGTTAATAGGCAACTCACCCAACTCTACAGTGGCTAAGGAAAGCTCACACAAGCCACAATCTGCAGAAATGTGGTAAAAAGAGGACTAGGCAGTGGTAAGCAGCTGAGGGGCAGCAACTGATCCAATTTTGCAAGCCAGCAAAAGATTGCATGTTTACACCCTCACTTGTTTTCAAGAAATTTTCAGCAAGCTTTCTGTGTGTATACTTTGCAGGCTTCTGCCAGGTCAAATGGAAAACACTGGGCTCAGTTATTTAAACTCAAGTGTGCGGAGGAGTAATTACCAAAGCTCCACTGGACAGAAGGATTGCATTCTTTTATTCTTCAAATGCCACCACCCACTAAGATATGATAATAAAACTCTCAGAAATCTCGTAAGCAAATCCAGCAAACACTGTGCAGAAGTTAGCCTGCAATCACATGGTACCCATCTCAAAAACTCCATCTGTGCCTCTCAAAGTCATGTGGCACAATGACCAACTCTGGTACTTGCTGCTGCCATGGGGTTTGTCCATAACCAAGTGTTAGTTGGATTTAAAGCCTGAATCATGTGAAGGTTGAGATAGGCCACAGGTACAGTGTGCTCTAAAAAGTCTCTGTGCAAGACTGACTGGCAAATCATACACATTCCTAAGCCAGACAAATGAAGCCCCAAAAGACAACTGCTCCTTCACAATTACTGTGATGCAACAGATGCAGCACAGCATTCCCACAAAAATATTTAATGTCAACAATACAAATGTTTACTAGCTGATTTTAAAACAATTCAAGGGTTAAAAACAGATGCACATACTATAGTATTAACGTTATTGGTCACTTTACTGAAGTGCACCTTGAACTTCAAGTCTGAGCAGGCACAATCTCATTCATGGTCTGAAACAGCAGCTTTTCAGCTATTCATTTCACACCCCCATTTTGTACTACTGGTTATGAAGCCATCTGACATTGCCTGCAACAACCTAATGACAGGCTCAATAAAATTTCACATTATTTTAACAAAAACATTTTAAGGCTGAAGTCTTTAATAATTTCATTTTTTCCCTTTGAATTTAAGTGTTTAAATAAACAATCACTGTTTTCATGTATTTCAAAAATATCTACCATGGCTATGCTCACATTGAGAATGTGAGTATGTAATATAAGCACCTTTGAATATAAGTTTTTACACCAAAGCAGACAGATTGAGATTCTGAGACACCATGCATCACCCTGTGTGTTCAAGACCCTCACTCCATTCAGCAGATGAGCTTTTATAACCCCCCCAGTCTCTCTAGCACGGGAAGCAAAGTGGTTCAAATGGCACATATTTACCAGTTTGTTCCTCATGTTGTCTTGTCTTTCCCACCACCCTACTTGCTTTCGTTGCTGCTACCAAACACTGAATAGATTTTAGCACAGGGTTATTTTCTCACTAGTTTAACTTCTCCTGCTTGAGCCAGCAACAAGTTGCTACTGAAAAGCAAGCCCTGTTTCTCTCTGCAGCCCTGCCAACACATCTAGGCAAAAAACACTTCAACTTCGCAAAGCTAATATTGAAGCAAGTTGCATTAAACTTGTTCACAGGTGTACTTTTAAAAAAATTCTTTATAGGTTGGTAAAACTCCAAAATAAATAAAAGAGGAGATGGACAACAAAACACAAACAAGTTGTATGTAAGAGTGTGTGAGAGTGTCTTTGTTACTCTGCCTTCCACTTGCCCTAGATTTAAGCATTTCTCTATAATGCCTATGTTCAACCAAATAATATACTGCCTTCATTACCAATCATTTAATATCTAACTGTAGTATTCTCATAGTTAACACTGTCATATAAAAACTTTTCTATTTATGTGCAGCTCCCTCACTGTCACTGGACTGGTTTAAGACAGTTGCATGAATAAAGCATTATAAAACTTCACTGCTTTTTGGTTTTGGCTCACATTTTTGTTTGTTTGGTGGTTTTGGTTTTTTTTTTTTTTTTACTTTGTAGCATAACCACAGCATTGATAATGCTTGTTTTCTTTAATCTGCTTGTAAGTGATTTTGTTTGTTTAATTTTAAATCACAGCATTCTGACACATTGTACTTCTTAGAACAAAGTTTGCCAAAATATCACTTTTGAATCATGAAAGTATTTCAGGTCAGCCACAGAAAAAAGATAAACCTCTATTACACATTATCTTCATAAATATGGTTTGAAAGAGGGGATTCACAGAATAAAGATCTTTACAGGTTACACTATGAGATAAGCAGTTTAGGATATAGGTGGCAAGGTTCAGAAACAGAACTTCATACACATCCAATTAAAATGTTTGTGATGCTATTTAGAAACAACCTATCTTCATGGTGATGTGCTCTTCAGTGCATGTGAGACTCTGGGTCACTGAAAAGTAGCTCTAGTGTAAATGCAGCTAAATGACCACAAAGAGTAAAGAAGCTGCATTACCATGGGGTTTTCAGAAATCTACCTTTACACCCAAATAACCTTCCCTAGCTCTGCAATTTTCTACCAGCTATCTTTCTCCTTACTTGCCTCCAAATACTCATTTACTCTTCTTGTAAATGATAAAATCCTCACCATTGTTAAGAAAAAAAAGATGCTCAGCTTTCAAAGCAAATCACAGGGCAGTTCATTCGGTCTTCTCACTCCCACATGATCATCAGGTGCTGTCACACTAACAATTTTGTACCTACCATTCCACCATAATTAACTTCATCTTCCTGCTCTTGTTCTACCCCTGATCTACACAGCAGTTCATCAGCCTTTTGCCCCCCTATCAGGATGGTCAAAATTAATGAGGCAGGCCAGTTTATCGCATTCCATCCAGTACAATCCCAGTGAAGTGAGTATAAATCCCTTCCAATACTGTATATAAAACATGCATGTCCCCTGTTTTGTCTCTTGCATGCAAGATCAGGCAGATGGGATGAAGAAGCAGGAGAGAACAGGACATGTTCCTGGTTGGGATCAGATGCAACCACTGAAATTCTCCCACCAGCACACAAAAGCAGGAACAAGTAAACATGGAGGGGAGAGAGGGGAAACATTTTCACAACAAAACTAACTTGCATCAGATGTTCCTATGATGGCATTTGAGCTACCAGCCAGACTGTGACTCACTGATCCCCACTACCAGGCTTCTGACTAAGCCCAGCTCAGCCAGGGAGCTTTGCTACCTCCATCTGACAAACACAACTGGAGAAGCTCCCAGGGCCTACCCCAGCCCTTGCTGCCTCCCCCAGAAATTAGGAGGAATTGCTCCAACACATTTCACCCTCTGTATTTCAGTAATTGGTAAAGAAGTAGGACAGTACAAGAATACACATCCAACTGTAGATGGCAAGAACTTTGTGACTAATATGGGAACAGCTGGAGCTCCTCTCAGTTCCCATCGTAACCATTCATTCAGTTCCCCACACACTGCACAGCCTCTTCTGGCCAAAAACACCAAGAGGACTCTGATGATGTAGCTGGTTTACCATTTATTTCACTGCTTCAGAAAACCAGTCTCACCAACAGCCTACTTTCCAAGTAAAACCTGGAAGGCTGCTGGGAAGCCATGCCAGCACAGCAGTGATGACAGGAGGGAATTCCTCTTGTCTCATTTCTTAGCCATGGCATCTGGCCACAACCAATTCTACAACCCACCTGTCCCTCAAAACCCAAAAATGAATTACAGCCACAGCAAGCAGATCAAAGAATTCTTTTGGTAAGCTTTTCCCCTCCCCTAAACCCCATCTTCTATAACAAAACAGAAGAGCCAAGAGATTATGATTTGGGAGCATACAAGGCATGTTCAGGTTCTGTGGCTGCTGAGGAGCAAGAAGGTTAAAACAGCAGCAACAACCCCAAAGCAGTGCAGAGCTTGGGAAGTAGAAATAGAGAAGATAAGTGATTCCAATCCAGCTCACTGTTTACAGAAATTATACAGGGCTCCTGAAGACATCAGAAGTTTCACGGCTTCAGCCAGGCTTTTCTCTGTAGATAAAATGGTCAAATTTTATAATTAAGTTTCATGGCTAATGCCACTATGAAATGCAAATTTCCTTCATTATCTGTAAAAAAATTTAACATATATTACATTCCACTCTAAAGAGTGCTGTATCAGCATAGAAAAAGAAGAAAAAAAGCCACCACACATCAGGATAATGTTAGAAAGGCTTGGTAAACATTGCCAAGTACAAAACAGCACTCATCTACAACAACTTCACAGAAATGCAGCAGAAGTGTTTCAGCACTGTCAACCTAAACTTAAGTCCTCCAAAATTATTCTGGAATAAGCTACATGTCTTTTAATATAACCCAGGTTCAAAAATAGGCATTGCTAAGATCCACTTATTCAAATATCTTTTAGAGGCACCACTGTAGCTCCCAAGTACCTTCCAGCTAAGCGCTGCAGAGAGTTTAGCCCTCTATAATCAGTCTCTCCTCCTTTTCTGGCACTATAACAGTGCAGAAAGTAGCAAATGATACATGGCAGGGGGTAAGAACATCACCACACATATCATAGAATCTGCTAAATTGGAAGGGACACATCAGGATCACTGAGTCCAACTCCTCTCTTGCCCAGGACACCCCAAGAATCACACCATATGATATACAACCCTTGTATCTAGATACAAAATCCACTATGAAAGTGGAAGCTAGGCAGAGTAGAAGAGTGTGTCTCATGTTTGCAGTAACAAGTTTTGCCAGACCTTTGACTGTGCTTTATGAACAATGCATGCAGGAAATGGAATTTAAAAAAAAAAAATCAAACATTAACTCTAAAAAGTCTAAAAAGCTGGGCACATGGTGGTGAAATTCCCACAGTATAAAACCACAAGGAAACTATATACATGACACTTAAAGGCTGAGTAAAGTTTTTATTTCCACAAAGCCAAGGTCACAGGAACAAGTCCAGTACAGTCACCAGCACAGAATTGCAGAAGCTTCCCCAGCTGGGTGGGAACCTCTTGGTGAGAGTGAAACTAAAATTTTCCAGCAAGTTCACAAAACCACCACTATCCCTCTTCATTCAGTGGAGCTATTAAAGCACAACTTTCACAGTCGCATACACAAGTAAGTACACAGACAAGGAAGGAGACAAGCATACAGAAAGACAGGAAAATATAGCTACAAACTTCCAAATTCAGACACTGACCAGCAGGAGAGCCTTAGCATATCTTGCACCAAGTGGAAAAAAACAACTACCAGCTTTCCTCCAGCAGAGTTGTAAGGAAGCAGTAAGCCTACCTGCATTTTCAGAGTCCAAATGCCAATATCCAGACACTACATATACAGGAGAAACTGACAGATGTCAGAAAATGAAGACACCCCTAAGAAACCTTGGCAGTCAACTTTACCAAACACGCAGAGTAGCTGAGTTCAACAGCCATAAACAGTCCTGAGAAACATCTGAGATTGCTTCTCATTTGAGACAGAGCTGACCAGGAAAGGGAGTGGGTTGGGGATGGAAGGGAAACAAAAAAGAGTAGCAATAAATTTTATCACACCTAGGCTGAATTCCCTCAGTTGTTTGCCCGAGATGAACTTTTTCTCTATCTACTACATGAAGTCTCTGATCTCATGAAGCAGCAAGCTCTCTGTCTGCCACTTCTGTTCTGAATGTCTCTGCCCCTTAGAAACCTTTTACTGTTTGAGTCAGAAGATTTACCTTTAGCTCAGTTATGGCATTGTTTTTTAAAAAAATCTGAATATGCAAGAATACATATTGTCCACATGGCATTTGCTCATTCTGGAGAAAATTATTCCAGCCACAATCTAGAGATCTACTATTCAAAAAAAAAAAAAAAAAAATTCAAAGATTTTAGGACAACATACACCAATTCTTAAACCAAATTCAGACAGTTTAAAAAAATTACAAATCACCATGTTTCTAGTAATTGTTATCACTCAAGGTTTTCAACAATTGTCTTCTATACCCCCAATGTCCAGGAGCTCCCCACGCAGTCTGGATGTGACAATGAAATAAACCCATTCCTTAAGATGGATTTATGTCAATGATGCACTCCCACACGTGCACACACACACTTGTTGCTGGCTGCCTCCAAGCCACCCTTGTTAGCTGGGGACAACTCAATGCTCAGCATGGCTTGCAAGAATTCCCACCCCAGTACATGATGGAAGAAGTACAGACACATGCTTTAGTATGAACTGAGAATTAACCAGACTCCCAAGCAACTGGAAACACCTCATTAAAGACAGACTTCTGGCAATCTCAGATCCACACACTGCTGTATAATTATTCTCAACTTAAAAGAGCTGCATAATTTCCCAGGAATATCACGATTTCTGAACACAAGTCCTAGAAGGGGAAAGCAGGTAGAAGTCTATGCATACATATGTGGGCACAGGCATATACATCTACATATACCTCCCTCCTTGTTGTCTTTAACTATACACAACAAAGATGACAAAAACCCATCTCCACTGCATCCTGTTCCATCACTTAAAAACCACTGCCTTACCTTGTGGCTGTGCTCTTGGATATCAGGAAGAAACATCCAAGCCAGAAAGTGCGTAACTACATTTCTATTTACCACTCACTTTATGAGAGGGAGGGATAGAAACAGGAGCAGTTGAAAATATGTCCTTCCCTGAGGGCTGAAACTCATGAAACGTGGTTTGGGTTTTTTTTTTGAGAAACAGTGGGGTTTTTTTTCCCTTGGAACTCTACCATCTCCATTCCCTAACCCTTACAATAACTCCAGTGGGTACATCTGATCACCTTGCTAATCCCCAAATAACATATTAAGTATTCACTGTTTCATTTGAGCCATTTCTGCCACTCAGGAGAAATCTTGTTGCCTTTCACTCAATATTAGTCACAAGTGACACCTACCCACCCAGTGACTAGTTAGAACAAAAAAGCAAGGTATAGGAACATCCTTATCTTTGAAAGCTCTACCTTTTTCAGTTTTGAAAACATTTGTGCACATCTGCAGTGAGAAAAGAGAAAGGAAAAGGAAGTCAGAGTAAGCTTTTTTGTTTGATTTCTTTTACAATTTGTTTGTTTTCTTGAAGAAGACCAGGCTACAGTGCTAAAGATCAAGGCTGACCTTCCTGGCTGTTTCTGATATTCCCCCTGAAAAAAGCACAGATCTGAGTCAGAGATACCCCAAATGTTACATTCATCTGTCAAGCCCATTCACCTGACAATCAATAGTGCTGAAGAGGGACAAAGATGAGGCAAATTTTACAGTTTTTCCTTCTGATTAAGAGCAAAGGGAAAAAAAAAAAACACTCTTCTGCAGTATAAACATGTCTCATCAGCAGATACCTTAATAATTGACAGCTACTATTGTAACACTGTGACCTAAAACTACAGTAATAAAGAGGTCTTTACCACTTCAAGTTTTATCTGGATATCCATCCTTAGGAACACCCTGCCCTAACAGAATAAAAGATGTGTTAGATAAGGTGGCTCTGACATTAGGCTGAACACAGGTTGAAAAACAAGAAAAATGTTAAGCCTTTGAAATATACAGTCATTCACTGAAGAAACCCAAGACACAGCACTCAATCTGGGAACAGCAAAGATGAACTATTACAGGCAGTTGGCACTATGGACAAATTGCACCCAAGTGAAGCAAAGATATTTAAAGGGCTTCACCACTGAGACATTATCATTGGGAACCAACTTCAGGAAAACTGAACACATGGGAAGTGACAGCTGCTTCCTTACTCTTACCATCTCTCAACAGAAATAATGATAAGAAATAACTAGGGAGAATGAAGGATAAAGGAGTTGAGGGACAGAAGAACACCATACTTAGGTTAAAAAAGAAAACAAAAAAAAACAACTAAACAAACACCTAGCCATGCTGAAATACTGTACTTAGATTAGATCTAGCTACAAGAGAAATCAAGGGTATTCTTAAATACTCTTGATCCAAATTCATTAGCAAGTATTTAAAAACACAAGGAAGCAGTTTATGTTAGACAGCTCCATCACCCAATATCTACTAGACACAGCTACTTACTAAATACTGTGTGTGTTATGTGGAGAAATTGTCTTTTTTTGGCCACCATGTTTTTATACTAAGCTGAAAGAGCATTTCAGCATTTCCACCTACTCCCCATTTTTATGCACCAACACTGATCCTTTTGCAAGAAGTCATCTCTTGGGGTTAAAATTTAACAGACCATGTTATATTTGCATATAGGTCTAGTTAATGAAGAAGTGGCTGGCAGAGAGTATAATATCCTGACCTTCTGTCAAGAATTTTAATTGCCTGCAGATGGTTAAGTTTAGCCTTATCTTCCCACATGAACAGATCCACATGAGTAATTTCTCCCTCACCTTATGCAGTACATTGGCACTTCATGGAACCCACTGCTGTGCCCATGAGCTCCCTGCAACACATCCTGTAGTGTGTGAAGTGGAGCAGTGGGTCAGGTGTGACCCCAGCATGGAGGAGCTGAGGTTGGTGCTAAACTGAAATTACTCTGCCCAAACCCAGTTGAGTAGTTCTCCCTGGTAATGCCATGGCTGCTGTAAATAGAGTAATTTCTCTAGCACGGTTGTTCTGACTTTTATGATCTCCAGTGCTCTTCTGAATTTGTCAAATTTCTTTAAAGAGAAGTATTCCTCATCCCCAATATGGGGTCCCCCCTCCTTGTTTTTCTGGTTGCAACTGAAGAACAAGGCCATTTTAAAAGAAAAATCAGCTTGGAAAAATTGAGGAAAGGAAGCAAATAGTCTTCCATCTCTCCATGTAATGAAGAATTCCACTTCAACTGAACAACGACAATCTTTCCTTCTACAGCACATTAATGCCAATAACAACTGAGAATGACCAGTAGATTTATCAAAGCTGAGGTCAACTTGCAATTTATGAAAAACCTTTAATAAGGTCTACAAAATTCAATCACATGAATTTCACTAAAATTTACATATCCATTAGAGGAGGTACAAAGCTTTTCTCCTGTATAAGCAATTTTTAAAATAAAGGTTTCATTGAATAAATGACAATCCAAAGCAAGATGCCTTTGCAAAAATCACATATTGCCAGATGCAACTCTAAACATCCTTACTCAGCACATTTTAGATGTGCCTTTTGGGTTTTTTTCAATATGTACTTTTGCAAAGAAACCACTAACTTTGCATGCAGCAACTTGCAAGATTCTCGAAGATTTTCTGCCAAACCTCCTCTACACTACCATGTTAATTCACCACATAAATATTCAAAGATATTCTTGAATAACTGCCAGAAGGGAACACACTATTCTGTAACTACACAGCCACATCCATGCTTACTTAGCTCACTGTAGTAATGCTGTGCCCCTGGGTGGAAATGCAAGGCCAGGCAACAAAGTTCTACCAAGACAGGAAAAATAAAATCCCAAGGAAAAAAGCAAGCCATCTTGGTCACTCCAGGACACTCTTATCCTTTGATATTTAGCTGCCTAGAGCAAAGCAGGAGCCCCAAAAATTTTCCTTGTAGATAATGCACAGTTTCCTCTGGCTACTGCTTCCACATTTTTTACCCAACAATCCAAGACAGGTGTGAAAAGTTCATGTCAGGATGAGTTTCTGTATCGATAGTTGCAAGGGCAGGGAAAGGTGACCACCCTCCACTTGATGTATCCCTCAAATCCTGGCAAAACCACTGAAAACTATCACAAGAGCTCACCATGTCACATCTCAGCTAAGAAGGGGAGCTAAGCAAGCCTAAGGATATCTACCCCTATCCTCCACAGCTGATGATCAAATACAAAGGTAAAATAAGTTTGGGAACAAACAAGCTTGTTTTACACTAAATAGAAACAGTCTGTGAGGCATGAAGGATAAAAAAACAAGTAAGATTAGATTCTGTTTTGGTCACATTTTTCATCTGTTTTAAGGGGCTAATTTTGTCATGTAAGAGATCAAAGAACTCAAGGCCAAGGTGATATTTTGGACCTTTATTTAACCTAGTTTTACATTAAATAAAAATATTTTCCTTAAGGATGTAATTTTAAAAGTAGTCTCTTTCGCACATATATTCTTACTTGAACAGCAATTCAAAACAATCTTCCAAATTAAATACATGGTTATTCATACATAATTTAGTTGTTTATTCAGAAGAAAACTTGAAATAGGACTTTACAAATTATTTAAAGCTGAGAGAACTTATTTAACTAGTTCTACTTATTATAAAAATAAATTACAATTTTTGAATCAGTTCTTGGTAAGGTTTTAGGAAAGAAATCCTCTCACTTTCTATTAATACACTACCCTTCATTACTGAGATATAATTAGACAAGTTTGCAATAAGTGCAGGGCACTATTTTTGCACTTGAATATTAGAGCAGCAGGTTACCTATTTACGCTACAGATACTTAAATAAACAGCAGATTATTATTTATAACAAGCTGGATGATTCTGGAAGACATGATCTAACTGACTCACCCACTCCTCAGCTCTACTTTCACCATTCTAAGCCCAGCAGGACTGAAGGAGGGTGGGGGAAATGTCTAAAGACTGTTAAGGAAGGAATTCTTTATGTAGTAAAACTTATATCTCGTCCCTCTTGATTTAAAAGAATTTACTACTTTTAAAATTACATCCTTAAGGAAAATATTTTTATTTAATGTAAAACTAGGTTAAATAAAGGTCCAAAATATCACCTTGGCCTTGAGTTCTTTGAATGACAAAATTAGCCTCTTGAAACAGATGAAAGATAATTCAAGAATGTCTTCGTTAAAAAATAGTAATTTAACCAGAAATTCTCTTTTGTTCCTATTTTTTGCATTATTTCAATACCTAGGTCTAAAAATTGTCTGCAAAATAGGGTTTATAACTCTTTTAACTATATCCACCTTACACAGAAGGTGCAAGCTCTCTATCACATACCAGTTCTCACTGAAATTAGGTTTTACAATTTGTCAGACATTCCAAAAAGGCTTTTGTGTTACCTTGCACATTCCAAACTGTAGCCAAGTTGGATTTATTCATCCAAAAAGCAGAGGGATAAAAGGAATGGGAAAAAATATAGCCTCTATTAAGTAAACCAGAATACAGATACAAAGCAGTTTAAAAAAGAGTCTCACAATTGACACACATTACTTTTCCCCTACTTATACCACACTGCATCCCAGATAACAGATCCAGATCAAAATCCAACTCACAGCCACAGATTCTCACCAAGATCAAACATAATTAATTTAATTGCTTTTTAAAGACTTCCAGTAACACCAGTTATCTTAATTACCATTCATCTGCTCTGTCAGACGATAACCTTTTGGCTCTGCTAAATTTGGGAGTGCCAAGAACGTACCATTTCCTTTTTTCCATTGTATTGTAGATGAGAGTTGAGTCTCCAACTTCTACATTTTACTTTTTTTTGGCAGCACAAGAGGTTTTTAATAGGATAGCAAGTTAAGGTCCTTTTTGAGTGCTGGAAGAATATGAAAGGAACTTTATTACAAATGAGAATACCAGGCACACATAATATCTTAGGAGGAACAAACCCCCTTTTTCTGCCTTCTGCCCCCCATCACTAGGACAAAAACACTTGTGTGCATTTTGGTATGAATGGGAAAAAAATTGTCAGATTACTGAGCATAAGGACCCAAATCCATAAGAAAATAGATTTTTCCAACTGAAGGAAACAAGTTTAAAGTTCCAATTAATTTCACAATTTCTGTCCTCCTTCCCATACCCACACAAATTATGCAGAATGCTTTCATAATCTGGTTGTACTTCTCTGGGCCACATAAATTTTTGTTTCAGATGATCACTATAGTACATTACCATCTTTCAGCATTGCAGTATATCCCAAATATTCATGTTCTTTAACTCCCTCCTCCTTTATCCAGGGAGCAAAATGCAGTTCAACATGAAATTTTCAACAACTTTTACCATATGGGGACAAATATAAGTTAAAGCCAGAAAATGCGGGGCCAAAATAAGAAGTTGTAACAAAAGGAGGTGAGAACTAGCATGGAATATAAATTAATCAGCACAACATTTCTAAGCAGTGTTCATTTTTCTTAGCACTTTATTTAACATTATATAGACACAGTCCATTTTCACCCCCTGACTAATGGTTTCTGCTCCATCCCAGCTCCCTCTGCCCAACAGCAGCATGGAAGCCCTGTGGAAGAAAGGATGTATCAGGACTTCCAGGGCAACAACCAACAGCAAATTTAGAGATTTCAATTTCTTTCTGCCCAAATCACCCTAGAACCAATTCTCCACTGAGTGCATTACACAACATGAACTAATTTTTCCTAGCCAGCTCCAAAGTTTTGCAGAGTATCCCATTTCCTCTAAAGGCCATTCAACAGATCTGGACTGCTTCAGAGAAGACTCTACTGTCAAACACAGACTTAATCCTGAAACTAAATTTGATCAACTACACTAAGGACGCTGAATCCTTTAAGGATGAATGCAGCAGCCCAAAATCTTTTAAACACTGTATTGCAAAGAGAAAGTAAAATCAAATTTGACATGCCTACAACATGTCAGGGCCTCTAGGACCCCTGACTACTTTCACACTAGTCTTCTCAGTGCTAAAGGCACTCTGCCCAGGTAACTTAGTCAAAGAAACCTCTACATCACATGTGATATTTTGCCCAGAACACAGAAAATAAATTAGCATTTAATTATGTTCTTTACACATAAAGCCACAAGCTATGGGATCCACCAGGTATTATATGCTCGTCTTCCACCCTAATTCTTACTGAAGAAAATTCACCTGCCTCAGAAGTGGGCATTACAGGCTAGAATGATCCCTGACCTAACCCAGTAACCTCTAATTTAGGTGTAGTATCAAGTGAGCCAGTAAGAGCAACATTAAAGTAGCTGCAAAATGCAGGAGCTCCTGCAATGTGAAAGTGCCCTGGAGCAAAGGTACCACGCTCGAATTCCTCCTGGGGCAGAGCTGCACTTACTGACACAATGCACATAGCATGAGATTCCTGTGGGAATTCAGGAACACCAAGGACAGCAACCTCACCCAGGAAGTAATCAAGAATCAGACCTCAACTGGGCCAACCACAGCATGCCCCATTGTTCACCTCAGGACTGACCACACAAATGAATGAATGCAATAGAGAGATCATAAAGCTAGGAGACATTTGACCAGGACAACCCTACACAACCCCTCTAAGCACACTTGTTACCTCGATGCCAGAGCACCACCATGCCCAAGCCAGCACACCCTGTACTGTGCATACTCTGCATCACAGCTCAGCACCCACTTCTGCACCAGGCAAACCAAGGAAATAGCTCCCCATACATATCCCCCACATTTCCTCCAGGCAAACATGCACTCAATCTCCTGTCAAAGGGTCCATCATTATCTATGTGGTGACATATTTCCCTTCTATATACAGCCCTAAGCTCTCCTCCTTTCTAAGAATCTCAACTATTTGGACTCTTGACACTGATGTAAGTATCACAATCATTATCTCACCTCAGGTAAACAACTACAGCAATGACATCCCCTCTTTTTCCTGCAATGGGTTTTTGTTAAAAGGAATGTATCAGAACTGTCCCTGAGTAACACTACATCCTTGCAACCATCACCAGGGCTGGGGACTGGATGGTTGTCAATATGGGCAATGGAGGGGTTTGTTGTGGTTCTCTTATTTTGGAGAAGAAAAAGGAGAGCAATGCCCCTTTCCTCTAGCTCCTAATGTCCTTACAATGTCTTTCTCCTGGAGGAGTGGAGGGAATCAAGACTTACTGCAAGCCTCTCTTCCACTTAGACCAGCATCTTGCAGCATCAAGTCTTCCAGAATTATAGAATCATTTATGTTGGAAGAGATCTTTAAGATCCTAGTGTCCAACCATTAAACTAGCACTGCCAAATCCACCAGTAAATTCCTCTTTTTGGCCTACAGCTTTGGACATGATCTTTGAGCAGAACCTATCCAGTGCAGAAACACATACAAACATCCTGGCCCAGAAGGTTTTGGGACTTCCCTAATTTATTACAAAATGCTCTCAATGCTCTTTGGCACCTTACTCTCTTCCTGGTACACCTTCTCTCTCTGCAATACATCAGGAATGGGTCCCATCTCATCCTACACTGCAGTCAGGTGCTCAGTGGAATGGTCAGTGGTTTGAAACCTTTTGAACAGTGACAGAAATTTATCAACAATGACAAGCTGGTATGAGGGCTGTAATTATGAGGCAGTGGCAGAAAAGACAGGTACCACTCCAAATGTACCCTCAGCCACTTTTTGGAAAAGGTGACCCTTTTTCCTGTGCGTTTTTCACAGTACTCAATGGCCAGAGGCCAGGCCAGGAACCAGGTGCTCACACAGCAGGCAGATGCTGCCTGTCTGTGCCAGCATCCCAGCACACAGCTCCACCACGGTGACAAACCAACTGCATCTTGGGGAAGATGCCTTCAAACACCTCAGCCCTTTGTGTTCCCACTACCTTAGCTAAGGGCTCTTTACCCACCAAGCTGCTCTGGGAGCACTAGGCCCTCAAGTCTCTCCTCAGTAATTACTGCCTTCAGTTCATCTTCCACCAAGTCTTCACTGTGCAAATATTCACAGACATACCTCTGCAAACAATCCTGACTTCACTGGAGTTATTTTCTGTGAAGATGATCTAAAGCAGCAGCTAAATCCTTGAGGATTCCTTTCTTCCCTGCAAATACCTGCCAGGACAGGAAGGTGAAGCCAAGGAGGCAACAGAGTCCAGCAGCAAAAAAAGTATGACATTTTCCCACCTGTTTCACTAGATTTTCAGACTGTCTCTAATTGCCTTCTGTTCACAGCACAGAGGAGATGCCTGAAAACCAGAAGCACTGGGGGCCTCAGGTGTCAGCACACAGCCCAGCCACACATCAGGACATGTCCCAGGGCAGTGGGAACCAGCACTGCCACATTCATCCCTTTGCCCTTCCCTCATACCAGGATGACAGCACAGAGGAGAGGGGAAAAAAATAAAATAGTATCTCCAGCTCTTTTGCTCTTCCCCCATATACTCTGCAACACACACTGAATCAATTGCTGCAGTCTTCCTTCAACTGGAAGAAAAATCACAAAGTTGAACAAGGTAGAGGAAGTAACAGAATATGTGCACATGCACAAACAAAAAAAAGAGCCAACATCTGGAAAGAACACAAGTATGTTTTTCAGAAAGAAAGGCTTAAGGCTTTTTAGTTTATTTTGGATAATTATTTTTAACTGCATATTATGTTCAAAAATTATTATCCTTATACTTGGAATTGAACAGGACATCTATTTTTAAATATTATCCATTCAGTCACAAGTCATCCCCTGAGACAAGACAAATAATAATAAATCAATG
Source organism: Notiomystis cincta (assembly GCA_013398075.1). Taxonomy (NCBI): domain Eukaryota; kingdom Metazoa; phylum Chordata; class Aves; order Passeriformes; family Notiomystidae; genus Notiomystis; species Notiomystis cincta. The sequence goes on along the minus strand of VZRX01004910.1, from coordinate 114,047 downwards.
CCTCCAGCAAGCACAGAGTCATTCTGGCTGTAAATTAGCCTGACTGGCCCTTCTACGTTACATTCTATGTTCATATTTTACATGCACCCCTGGATAGCATGTGCCAGAAAACTCTTCTAATACAGGCATCTCCTCAGACTCAAGATCCCACATTTTAGATCCAGTTAAATGCTCCAAAGCATCTTCTTTCAAGCCCAGATTCTGCCAGCCAGACCAGCTATATACACTGAGAACAGTTTATACACTCAGGCAGAGAGCAGGCTAGTATTTTTTATCTTTAAAAAACAGAGGCTCAATATGAGAAGTAAAATATCCCAGTCTTGCAACTGATAGTAGACCACCACTAATGCTAACAGGAGATGGATGAGCACAGTTTGCTTCAGTCCAGTACACACTTCCAGTTTGTTCCATCTATTTTGGGGACTGTAATTTATACAGTGTGACACATGAAAAAGGCACATTTCCACCAAGACACCACCCCATTTGATGCCTCAGACATGCCTGACCATGGGACCCCACCTTCACTACTGCACTCTTAGCATTAATTTCACTGTTTCTCTAACTCCATTTGAACTCTTCCATTCTCTTTCTCCTTTTCCATTTTGAATATGCTGATTGTGCACTTAAGTATAAAATCACTTCCATGTTAACACAATTGTCAACATTTAACTTGTCCTATCAAGATAACAATGTAATCTTCCAAAAGTATGTTTTACAACTTGAATAAATTCTCAAATGTCTGGTGCAACCAGAACAGTGGTTGGCAGGGGTGGGGGTGGATGTTTCTTTAAAAATGTCCTTTTGTCCTAAATTAGTTCAATGCTCCCAGTCTCAGCATGCCAGTGAAACACAGCATCCTCACCAGCAAGGTGCAAGTGACACTGTCAAACAGAGTACTCCTCTCCACAGATTATAAAGTGTGTACTCAAGTGTGTACTTGAGTATGAAGACCAGAGTGAATATTTTAACAACTCTGATTAAATTTAATAAACTGTATTTTAAATGATAAGGATGTCAAATAAGTCAAGAAAATTATTTTTTTTAAAGCTCGGTAAATCAAACCAACAAGCTCTAAATTGGGCACAACAGCCAAGTGCAAGAGAAAAATTCCTGTGCATAGAGAAAAAGCACTCAGAGCAAAGTAATTACACATCACTGTTCCAGAGAGAGCATAACTATATTCAGAAGGACACCACCAGACTTTCTTGACAAAAGACTGTGGAAGCTGAAAGATGCACGGTCTCAACACAATATGTTCCCGTGAATTTCCACAAGAAGTCTCATCCAAGAACAAGATGTACATGTAGAAACCAGGAAAAATAAGGTTGATGAACTCTCTCTGGAAATTATTTATGCTGACCATGGCTGTTGTTCATTATAAAGCTGTAACAAAAGTAAAAGCCTGGAAAGAAGCAATAGAAAGGCTTTGGTCTGCTGGCATTTAACTAATACTTTATTTATTCTCTTCTGTTACTACAATCATATTTCATAATATAGCTATTAAAATAACACAGAAACCAAAAGGCTTTGCTCTATTCCCAGTGCGCTCCCATAAAATGTTCAAATAAATCCCCATTTGTTATTCATGCACAGACTGCTGCTCTTTGCTCATCCAGGATAGTGTGGTAAATTAAGTATAAAAATAGCTAGCAAAACATCTCAGAACTTAGCCATCATACTCCTTTTCTCTGATCAATAATTTGTAACATAACATATTCTATTTTGGGTCCTCTGCCATGATCTAAATTGGAGGGGGGGCAAAAAACTACATTTCAATGCTAGAAAATAAAAGCAGAGTACATGGGAACTAACTAAAGTTATTTGTGGAATGAATTACACAGAGCCATCAAAGCATGTTCTTTCATGGCTTAATTGCATGTTTCTCCACAGCTAAATGCATAAGCCATTGACTGTACCCATATGTTTGTCTAATTCCACTACAAAATCTTTCCATTTTGGGATGGTAGGTCTTCCTGGTTTATAACAAGGTGAGGGGAAAAGATGTTGAAGTCCAGAGAAGAACTTCATTATCAGTTTAGGGCTCTAAAGTACTGCTGCACACTCCCTATAGTGATCATCAAAATAACCTTAAGAATACGTATCATATCTAATCTCTGTCACGTAGCCAGATCCTTTCCTAACATCATGTGTCCCATGTTTTTGAGATAGAAGTTGGTCTTTTACTCAAATACACAGTCATCATCTCCCACCAGACAGAGGGTCAACAGCCTTTCACCACTTCTTCCATACCCAGCAGAAGACCCACACACCCAAAAAGATGCTAGGCTGCTAGGGAATGCTTTCCCAGCACAGGAGCTGCCTCCTTACAACAGGATCTATAATTAAGCTACATAACTCTCAAGTTACTCCTCTCTGGCATCTTGACATGTTTGATAATGCACCTGTCCCATGCACTCTACAGATTAATGAATACCTAAAAATGCAATTTATTAGAGAGTGAACATATTTCTGAGCGCAAGAAACCCTCACAAGGTCACTGGCACAGGTGTAGATGTGTAGATGCACCCACTGATAACCAGCCTCCTCTGCATGGCTGCAGCTCTCATCCAGAGCTAGTCAGACCTCCAGAGGGAAGATGCAGCCCAGAACACACCCAAACTCAACCCTGCCCTTGGCTGAAGGAACTGGAACTGCCCACACCCTCTGACCATCTTCCAGCAGCCTCCGCACTGACAGCGAGCTCCCAGGCCAGGCCCAGCCTCTGCAGGCACCATCTACAGCCATGTCATTGTCTCTCAACTGCTTGGATATGGATCTGGAGTCAGAGGCACTGACTCTGTACCAGCCCCTACCTGCTGGTCCCACAGAGAATTGACAACAAAATATAACTGCAAGTGTTTGTATTTCACTTCTTTCTTTTCTTTTATTTTTTTTTTTGGCAGGGGAGGGGGAGTCCACTCAGGGCTGAACCCAACTCAGGCCCAATAATCAAAGTTTCTTTTTATTCTCACCACAGTAGTATCACGTAGATGTCTTTCCAAAGAAAAGGCTGAGAGACCTCATATCCTAATAAATAAATAAATGGCAGTTTGACTCCTCCTTCTCAATGGCAGATGTTTCACTGACTTTGCAGCTGGGTATATTTACAGATCAGTAGTTCCTTGCCTCATTCCCAAAACTAAAGCTTCCAACAGAGCCCTACCATTGCTTCTGTCAAACCCACAGGTTCCAATGGGCTGTTCTATTTCCTTAGGCTGTCATTTTTGTTGTTACCTTTAAAACTCCCAGCTCTCTTCTGAGAATATACTGTTACTTTCTGAAATTACAGCTCAGCTTCATCCCCAGAACACACTGGGGGAGGGGAGAAAGACATAAAACAGACTTCTGACAAGGGACAGGGCACTATTGCTTATTCTTTCAACATAATAAGGAGTCAGACAATGAAACTCCTCCCTCCCATCTCACAATGTTTAAACCCTGTTATTCATTCTTCAGACTGTTATTAAGGCATCCAAATAAATGCAGTTCTCCAAAACTTCATGCTAGAAGTGCCTCAGTTCCTAAGATAAGTGGAATCAGCTGTGCTTTTCTAAATGTGCATTTTCCTTTGAAGGAGGGATATCGTGCTACACTTGAAAAGCAGATCATGCAGGCTCTGAGCACACCAATCCACGCTGCTACCTGGCAGCAGAGCAGCTACACTGTCCTGAAACAGCATCAGTTCAGCTCAAGCCCACGTGCTCTTCCCCTTCTACGCCCACACTGATGCACCTATTCCTTACTTGCATTCAAAAGATTTTAATAACAATGCTTCCCTACTCACAAGAGTCAACCCCAACACACACCACAGACAAGTGATTTTGCTCGGAGAAACAGTCTGGGGGAAGATCAAAATTAGGAGCAGTTACTGAGAGGTATTAACACAGCCCAGCTAATTCTTTGCTAAGCTGCCTAGTGCTGTGAGCTTTAAGAATTTCTTTGCACATTATAATATTTTCATCCTACTATGTGACAGCCTTCTTCTTTCCCCAGATCTAAGGGGAGAAGGGAGGACAGAGCTTCAAAGGCAATGGGGAAAGCGTAGAAAGAAACTCCACATGGCCCCTGGTCTGCCTCTCACCTAGGCACACCTCCTCCACAGGATCCTCATCAGTGAGGGGTTCCCACAGCAGCAGCCCCTCCCCACACCAGCTTTTAGACCTCTTTAGAAACATTTAACACACTACACACAGTGCCTCACACAGCAGCTCTTACTCAGGGTTAGTCCTCCTTTCCTGGCAGAGCACGTGCAAATCAATAGGCTGCTTTTATGGTTTGGGGTTTGGGTTGGTTTTCTTCTTCTCCCTGAGGAGCCTCAATTTCTATTCCAAGGCAGAGTCGTGCTTCAAACACACAGAGCAGCATATGTTATTTCTTCACCTACCAATCAAGATGCTAGAAGAAACCAGCCTGGTACTTCTATATCTGTCATTTCATAAATGCTAGGCAATACCCTAGAACTGTCTTCATTGCAGCATCCAATCTGTCCCCACCAGACAGCCCAAGAAAAGGAAGCAATACAGTTGACAGAAAGGAGCCAGGCTAGAGCAACCCAAAGACTTAGACTTAAAAAAGTCATTTCAGTGGCTAAAAACAAGGAGAGGAAGTTTGTCACTCGTCTTTAACACCCTATCTGCACACACTCTGCACAAACGTCCCTGAAGAGTTCAGCCAGTGCAAATTTGGCTACACCAACTCTGCACCCACTCGACAGAATCCTAAGGGTCCACATGCAACTATGACAACTCCTGACAGTTTCACACCATTGGAGCCAAAATGGAAAAGGAGCAGCAGCACATTTGGCCTGTGGTTATCAGGCAGTGAGAGACACAACTAAAGGAACTGGTTCCAAAGGCAACATGTGGCATCATGCGGCAGGGAGATCCCAGGAGCTCCCTAGGAGTAAGGGAGCCAAGACAAGTAAGTGTTGCTTCAGGGGCCAGGGGGACAGACAGACAACAGCTACAGTTCTCAGAATAAGCCTTGCCCCAAAAGTCCAAAACTAATTTACAAATTTCTCAAAGCAGACTTTCAGGCAAATATATTTGAGGAGAATTAAGTTCCCCTCAATTCAGAGAGAGCTCATATCTTAAAATGCACCAGAGGCGCAATCTTCTAAAAATGTTTTCCTGCTATGTCTTACTGTTTAATTATATATTACCATTCCAAGCTACCATGACAGATTTTAAGTGAGTTTGTCTTTTTTCCATAATTAATCATAGCAAAGACTCATCTGTTTTTCAAGGCCGTGATGACAGCACTGTTTTCACCACTGGAAGGCAATCATCCCACAGCATTCCTTCCCGAAAGCGACTGCAATGAGAAGAGCTCACCTATCTGCCCAAGATGCCTTTCAAAGATATAAATCAGCTCCATAGACATTACTTCATACTACAGGTAAGTAAATAAAAAGGAAAACTGCTTTTCCATAGCAAGCCATTATACAGACACACAGGCATAGCAGAGGCTAATAAAGCTATATAATACCAATTATAAATATATAAACCTAGCATAACCATCCAGGAACAAGTAGCCTACCCACTAAACACCACTCAGCCATCAACATCCACCACTGGTGCAGAAAGGAAGGAAGCAAACAGACTGGTCTAAGAACAAAAAGCAGCTTCCTTTATAAACACAACAACTAAAAGTTATTTTATAGACAGCCTTGGTCACCATTGAATGCTATTCTAAGTGCAGAAGAGGTCTCTTCAAAGATAACTAGTAACTACATGTAGATCAGTCCTAACAAACTACATAATCAAAGAAGAGCCATATCCAAAGCAGAAAATAATAAATGCTAATTAGGCAACAGAAAAAAGGTTTTTTTTCTTTTATCACATGATATTAAGGGCATAGAAAATCTCCGCTCTGAAAAAATCAAGCACTTATCACTTACAACAGATTATAGCACATTTATTTAAAGGTTTTTTGCTGACCACTGAAGGAAAAAGTGTTTCCAATATAATCAATAATATGCGGAGATGTCTATTCAAAGTGTTTTATCCTTCATCCTTTCAGTTTGAGCTCTCCAAAGAATGAATGAGATACTTGCAAAATTACCTTTTCCCATCTGTGAAATCCTATGACACACACACACATTTTGTTTGTAAAAGTGATCAATGGAAGTCCTGTTAATTGATTTTGATTGGTCTATAGACAAATTATGATTTTTCTGCAGTTCTCCTAAATCCTTCACACAGCACACTGGTAGCTTCCCAAGTACAAGTATAAGAAAAAATTACATAGCTTGTTTTGCATAAATGGGCCCCTCACAGCCCTAAGGTGTAAAACTTTATGTGCCTTAATACAGTCTCGTAAAGGTGACTTTAGATCAAAGCTCAGGTTTTCAATAACCAATACACTGCATTGTATTGACAGTGCCACCTTTATGGCTTTTTAGCAGCTTTGCAGCATAACTAAAAAGCAGCAATGACTACAAGAGAAGACAATATATTCAGCTGACAGGCTGCTAGAGACTGAAGTTTACACTTGTATCCAAATATTTAGAAACATTTTTACTAGTACCACTCTTTGTTAAGGCCAGACCCAGAAAGATTCTGGCATTTCAAATTATTATTTTCTTACAAGTTGTTACAAGAACAACAACAAAGACGACTTAGCCATAGATCTTAAACATCACTTTTAGGACATGAATAGTTTTAAATAACCACAATATCCTGACAGTTTGGTGATCTGTTCAAAAGAGATGAAGACAAACATTGAAATAGACAAACAGACAATTGCCCAGGAGAGCATGGAGAAAGTGATTTTACATAGGACATTATACATCTATCTTCTTTTATTTACAAGAATAGTGTAAACTGTTTTCAATATGCTTATTTAAAAATGCATAGGAATAATACACACTAAATAAATATTATGACGTATTAAATCACTTGATTGCATATTAAATCACTTAGAGTTTTTCACCCACTGTGTTTTTTTGTATTTTATTTATTCAGTGAAAATATTAAATGCACATTTGCATGTGCTCCCCAGCCAAAGCATTAAGAGACTTCCCACATCACTGGTGCTAAGAACTTGTAGAGCAGCAAGAAACAGAACAGCCTATTTTCTGTGACAGCAAATGATTGTCTTCTGATCTCTTGGGCCTCAAAAGCCATACAGATGCCTTAGCTACCCCAAATATTAATAAGTTGTAACATTTCTACTGTGTTTCAAGTAATTTAGATTGAAGAGCATTTCATGCTGGAGAAATCTTCCCAGAAAAAAAACCCAACTCAGTTTTCCTTTCTAAGCATCAACATTAGCATTCTCTTTCCAAAATATCTAGGAAAATTAAAATATCTTCTCCTCAGTCCTGACAGCTAGCCTTTAATTTGCTGTCACCTGTGCTTCAGGAAACTTCAGTCCTTTCATTAAGAAAGCCCTCCCACAGATTTACTTCTAGTGAGTGGTTCAGATCTGAGCTACAGTAGTACAGTAATTTACCTGAAGAAATCACACATCCAGATCCAAACCAGCACAATATTTAGAAAAAATTATTTAAGATCAGTCATCACTCACTATTTTTAATTTAGTGTACAAGTCTTTTAGCCTTGTATTCAAATTCACAGCATTTTCTCATTCACACTGAAGAAATTTAAAGTGGTTGTAACAGGAAATTTACAATCATCTGCCCTAACCAAAACAACAGAGCTTTCTGTACAATTGTTCATTCATTAAAAACCTCCAATATATCCATGTTTCCTCACACATCCTATAAAACTGTAGTACTTACATACATACATGCAAACAAACTGTCTGCAAGCTACCCCCACACTGAAAAGCCCATAAAGATGCTGACTACACACTTACAATCAAATGAAGTTATGTCCAGAGGTTCCAGAGTAACAGCAGGAAACAAACCAACACTACATTCAAGATGAATTCAAGATGAAAAAGCCACAAGCATCTGTTTCATAAACTGCTCTTCCAGAAGAGGAAGACTCAGAAAGCAAAGGTCTAAGAAACAAACTATTCAAACACCAATGGAGATCAAACCCATATCCTATGTAATCTGACATACCAAATCACAACCAACTGAAGACCTACAGTTTTTAACATGTGGAAAATTTAAAAACAAAAAAACCCCACTGCTAGGTTTGCTGGATATCAAAAGATATCAAAAGAAAATCTTTTGATAACAGGAGCATTTTGCATGTAAGAAAGAAAAGGGAGCCTGTGAGGCTGAGGAACTGAGCATCCAGTCTCTGAATGGAGCACAAATTTCTGCCAAGGTTTAAACAACTCACAGCTGTCCCTCCAAAACCTCTGCTCTCCCCCTCTAAAGTGACGGTACCTCACTACCCACCCCAGCATCCTCAGAGCCTCAGGAGACCCCAACACACTACAACCAAACAAAATCCATGTTTTCCCAGTAACCTTCAGATCTGTTACACGAATGTTTTGCTAGAGGAAATGCCTGAGTGCACAGCCTTAGACAACTGTTTTACATTAAGGAGGAAGCACGATAATTTACTGCACGAGTACTGCTGCGATGCACTTTGAGGAGGTACAACATTGCAGCCACAGTTGCCATCTTCAGTGTCTGAGAATAAACACGAAAGCTACCAACACTACGTTGCATAAGAGCACTTCAGGCACTTGGTTATTTACAAAAGTAGAGGTAATTATGATGCCGGAGGTGGATCCCAAATAAACAGACTTGACTAACACTGAAGAGAAAAAAAAAAAAACAAAAACAAATCCAGAGACCTACAATTACTATTACTTAGTAACAGTAGGGGAACTGCATGAACAGCCTCAATCACTCGCTGTACTACCAATATATGCCCAAAAAGCAGTTGGACAAAGGTGCTGTTTAGAAATGTAAGCTTCTGTCAGAAGCTATAAGTAGAAGAGAAATGAGGAAAACGCTATTTTCCTCGACGGTTTACCTGATCTGGACTTGATGATATCGCTGAACTCGCTGTGTCCCCCGCCAGGTCCTTCCTCCGGCTCGGAGACACGGGCCATGCTGGGGGCTGCGGTATGCCACGGGGGAGCCTAAATCCGTCGGGAGAAGGCTCCCATGGAGGGCCACGGCTCAGCACCTACAGCACAGGAGCAGAAAGGCACGATAACTCCACGGGCACGCCAGGTGTGACCCCGCATGCGAGGGGAGGGATGGAGGCTTGCTGGCCATGCCCACGCGTGTTGCGGGGCAGCCGACCGGCCCCTCGCTGTGCTCCTGCCGCGGGACACCTCACGGTGGCATTTAAAAAGTGCGATAGCCTTGAAGGTGCAGCAGCACAGCTGAATCCTCAGCCGCGAAAGCCAAGCTGCACTCACCCCTGGGCGACAGGGCGCCCCGTGCCCAGCCGTGACCCGCAGAGGGACAAGACTCGGCCCCCGCCGCCACAGCACCGCCACAGCACCGCCACCCAGCT
>VZRX01004910.1:80410-104071 GCA_013398075.1 Notiomystis cincta | reverse complement strand
CCCCGCGCCCCGGGCGGCTGCCGGCGCGGCCCCGCTCCTCCCCGGCCCCGCCCGAGGTGGTGGTGAAGCGTTGTCCCGTCCCGCTCCGCGCCGCTCCTCCCCTGGGGCCTTCCCGCCCGTACCTGTGCGCTCCCGCCTCTCCTCCCGCCGCTTTCCCTCCCCAAACAAGAGCAGTCGCGCAGCACTTTGGAGGTGAAGCGCCCCGCGGCGTCCCGTGAACACCGAAGTCAGGAAGTGTGACAAAATTTGAGAAGCGCTTAGGAAATGTATAAACAGCCGGAAACAACTCTCCCGAAACGCGCCTGCTTTGGCCAGGTGTCTGTGCCTCGTCTCACGGGGTCACTTGGCAGTGACAACGCCCGGGTGGTTTTCGGCTGGGCAAGAAAAGAACTGTTATGGATCAATAAAAATGTGCTGATGCTGGGTGTCTGCAATCATGTTTGATGTACGAACATAAATGCTAGTAAAATATTTAGCTGACACTAATTAATTTATTGCCACATTTCCAATATGGGAATTAATTCACTCATGTTTGCACAGGCAAATAATCCGTGCTCACCTGTGCTGTGAGGCTGCAGAACACATGGCTGTATTTATCTCGATAAGCATTAGTCTAAAGTTTCAGCAGCATCAGAAAGAAACTGTAGCTGAGTAATTCCTCTGCGTTACCTACGTGACCTCAGGCCATGCAGCCCAAAATGTTTTCAAGGTTAGATGCATTCCCAATACCAAGTATTTCCCCACCTAAATAAGAAAGGCCAGCAATCTGCAGGAAAGAAGGTGCAGAATTTATTAGCCAGCAGAAAGGAGGAAGCCCAGGCTTGGCAACGTACTTACTCTGTATCTCCAGGGGAACAGAAAGTGGTAGCAATGTGAAACGAGGAAGATTTTTCTTCAAAACTCTTTTTTCTTACCAATACACAGCTCGTGGGTTTACTAGGCACTACAGATAACAAGAGTAAACAATGACTACGTGCATGTTAGCCTAACCTGACTTTGATATTTACCCTTACTTTATTATTTCCCCTAAGGAAAAAGAGATACCCCAAAGTAACAAAACCTGGTTCCTGTAAATTATTATTATCGTAATTCTAACTGTATTTAACTTTTTTTTCCTCAACCTTTGATCAGTGCAGTACCTGTGGAACAGGGACTGGGTCTTTTGTTTCTGTATTGCAGGATGGAAGGCCTTGCAGATAGTGTGCTGTATTTTTGCATTTCAAAGAAGCCTAAAAATGAAGATGCCTAGTTTGGATCATTCCATAGATTTCCTTGGTGATTCAGTGCAAATCAGTTATTTCATCCTTGATCTGCTTAATCCAAACCACTGCATGAAGTCATTAATGGCTCTTACTTATAAAAGGATAATAATAATGTGTCGAAAATTTTTGCTGACTGGAGTTGCGAATCTATTGAGATTTGCAGCTCATGGATGACAATCACTGTAAGACCATGGACATCGATACCTGTCAGTGTCTAACTGTAAGGCAGCACTGAGGAGTATGCTGGATTTATTGGAAAGGTATGGTTTGTGTTTATGCCTATTTATTTACAATACACTGAAAAAAACTGTAGTGCAAACATGTGTGTGGTTAGGGGAGCATCACTTGCTCCCTGCTGCTCTTGACTGGCTTCTCTGCCCCATCCCATGCATTCCCTCTGCCTGCTGGATTTTCAATGCCCAGTAATGAAAAAGCAAACCCAAACACTGGAAACCCACAATCCAGGCCCAGCTGCTTTCATACAGTTCAAGAGACATAAACCCCGTGTGGGTGGTGGGCAGTGGGCAGTGCCCACTCAGGAGTCAGCACAGATGGAGATTGTCACTCCCCACTGCTGGGTCTCTAGCAGCACTGCAGGGACAGCGATCCCAAAGCACTGCACTGCCTTGCCTAATGCAGGGAAATGCTAAGGGAAAAAAAACCTCTTTCCTTTGTGGGCTGCACTGAGGGGATTTCTGCTTTCACAGAGGTTACCCAAGGCCGCTATCAGGTAGCAATAACTTTGATTGCTAGAAGCTGCAGTCAAGGAGGGGAGAGCTGTTATATCCCATTTCAAATCTCTGTGTCTAAGTCCAAGGTCCTGATTTTAAATAATCTTGTTCTGAAAGCGCCTACAAATTACTTTTCAAAAAGAGACACATTTCAGTTTAACCTCATAACATTTCATCTTTTTTCCTTTTCTTTTTTTCCCCCGTTTTAGACAGAAGTAGCATCATTACGTTCCTTTGAACTGCAAAGTGCCAACAGAAGGGTAATAGAATAATGAGACTGCACACTACCTCAAGGAAGCAGGTGAATTTCTTCCCAGTGTGTTTCCAGCATGCCTCTCTCCTAAGCCATTTTCACTCTACTGTTGATCAAAGCCTGAGTTTCCTGAGCTAGTGGTTTAGACTATAGGCTTCTCATGCAAGGGCTATCATTTATATATATATACAATTATATAAACATAATATATAATTTTTATAGGGTCTTTAGGCACATCTCCATCAGGGGAAAAAATGAATATATCCTAACCTTTAATATTCTGTACATATGCTTTAAGTCTCTCTAATTTTTTATTCCAGTGATTGGCAGAATTAGAAAATGATGACTAGCACAATTTTAAAGTCAAACAACGAAGTCTACACCCAGTTGTATTTCTAAAACCTACATTCATCTACAAATACCTCCTGACTGTTAATATGTGGATTGTGTAGCACAGTTTACTTTTCTGTATATGCAGAATAAAACAGGAAAATAAAGGAAAAGCCCATTAACCCCTTAGGCTAATGACCTTAATGAATTGTGTTTTCCAGTGTTAAGAAAGACAAAGGGAATACAGAAAAAGAAACAGTGAAGAAAGGGGGTGAGAAGATGTGAGGCCCTTGAACTTTGACCAAAGTAAATAAATACTTTATTCCTTGTTGCATGAAGACAATGCTGTTGTGAGGCTCTGAGCTCATCTTACCTTGTCTCTTCTTTTCTTTGTTCTTAGCATTTCTGGTTTTAGAATACAGTCATAACTGACAGGATTACAATATAACTAGGAATTTTGTGTATCTCATTACCTTGAGATTGACTGCTATAATAATACATGTGCCCATTCATCAATGTTTTGTCATGGTTTCAGAAAGCCATTCCATATTCAGGAAGACAGGAGATACCAAATGGATTGCTTTGTAAGTAGAGCATCTTTATTACCCCTTTCTGCATAGCCCATCATGTTGTCAGTCTCAGTTATCAGATCAGGCAGGCTGTTACTCAGCAGACTTTTTTTCCCTGCAGAACTTGCATCAGAATTCAAGTTAACAGCTCCTTGGTGCTTTGGTGCTGACGTACTGCACTAACCAGTTAGTACAAGTACCTTACTATTTTCCTTACCTCTAGTCCAAGGAGAAAAATATATTTAAAAACCTATTGAATAAACATTCTCTCTCTGTATGTTCCTCTTGTGAGAAAAATGGCCAAGTTTTTCTAAAAGCTTAGGTCAGTTTTATCTACAACTCCTTTGGCAGTACCTTTGAAAAACTTCCGTACATCAGGATAACGTCATTAGCCTGTTTCTCATCCTTTCTTTTTCTGTAATTTAAAAGCTTTGGAGTTATCTTTTTTCTTCAAGCATCTCATACTAAAATATTCAAAGTCAGCACAATTTTTAAAGGTGGGACAGCATTTTCTACCTCTGACTTTTTAGGACAGGATCTGATTTTAAGGTTAAATTGTTTGGTTTTAATCCAAGGTCAGCTGCCTTCGTGTGCAAGCTCCTTGTGAGCTCCTCCAAGAATATCAACATACCTTAAGAAACTCAACACTGTTCTGCTACAACAAGTTAAACATGCATCAGGAGCTACCAAGTGCAGAGAATGGACTGAGGCAGAGGGCAGCAGGAATCCTGATAAAGACACCAGCTCAGAGGGCAAGATGGCCTTTGAGCAAAATGCCTGTCACACGTACCACCACAGGTCCACCTGCTTTAACCTAAAGAGAAAGCAGTGTATTTCCCTTATATACTTTCATTTCTACAAGTTGGAATCTGTGCCTTCAGTAGATTCTGTCCACTCTATTTATATCTGATTAGATTTGATATATCTATCGATTAGATCAGATTCAAGGGAATATTGTGTGCCTAAAATATACTGGAAACTTGTACCTTAAGTTTCAGCAATTTTTTATAGCTTCATTATAAAAGCCAGAAAACTGCTCCATATTAATAGAAATGCTTGCGTCCCTTTAGCTGCAGTGACATTAATTTGAGTTACCATAATTTATCATAATTCTGAAGAATATAACTTCTCAAAGTACATTAAATAAGAGTGCATTAATGAACAATTATACTAATCAATTTACCCTCCCAACATAACTCTCTTAACTGCAGCAGAGGATTGATAAAAGAAAACTATGGACAACAGAGATGCCTGTGCAAGACAGGAACCTTTGACCAACACCTTGAGGCAATCCCCTGCAAGGGCAGGTGCAAGTTCTTAGTCAAAATCAGTCCTAACACAAGTTGATTTCTGTTTATTTCTTTCCTTTTCTGTTTATTTCTCACTCATGGCTATTTTTTCATTGTTGTCCCATTCCCATTTGAATAGTCTGTGCTGTATATTGGCTTGGGTTTGTTCAGTGGCTAGACACATAAATACCCAATGCTCATACAATTACACAATATGTACGCTTTTTCATCAAGTTTATCAGTTAGGGATTAGGCAAAGAAACAGAATTCCTGTGTTAACACAACATAGAAACTTGGGTCATCAGCTTCATTTTAGTAACTTGTTTCACTCTTTGTAGTAGGGAAAAAATAGCATCTTCTATCATGAGCACATTATCTATTCAGTAAAATAATATGATAATTGGGGAAAGACAACTTGGAAACACTTTAAAAATGAAAGATCTCACCAGTCTGCAAGAATAATCAGTGGAAAGGATGTTTGTTTATAAGTCTTTTTATTTTAAGGGTAGGCAGTGGTAGAAGACACAGTTTATTCTTACCAAAATTAAATAGTAGCTCCTTGGTACTCCGTGAGTGCTCCCAATATGAAATGATTACACGCCACATCTGGGGAAATGAAAGAAAACAATTTTTCACAAATTCTCATTATTTTTTACATGTATTTCCCTCACTTTAGATCAATTATGTCACCTTTTCTTTGCTGTTTCCTGTTACATTATCAATGTGGATGTTCTGTATTGACCCCTTGAGACCCCTTAATTAGAATTTAAGGTTTTACACACAAAATTGCCTAAGTGTTAATAACATGTCTCTCTGCTGGAAAACATAATTCTTTAAGGTCTTCAGTGGGATAATGGCACCCTCTTGGACACTAAGGGCACCAGCAAAACCATGTGCTATGGATGTCCCATTTTCCCACCCTCTAAGCACTTTCCATCCACTTGACATCCTGTGGCTTTTGCCTCCCTGAATCACACAAGGACAGGGATGGTTACTGGGACTGAGATAGATGCCAGGCTTGAAATGCTTCAGCATTGATTCCCCCAACTGCAAGATCACTGCAGTCCAGAAGATGTGTAGCAGTGCTCCCACTGTCCTGAGCAAATTCTTGCACATTTGGCTTTCTGACACCAGATGGACAACCTATGGCCAGAAGGCTTGGCCAGGTTTTGCCATATTTGCCACAGTGAGCATGCCCTGAGAGCCTCTAGAAAGCCTCTCTCTTAACTGACTCTATATAGGCTTGCAAGACTACCACCAGCCTCCTATTTCCATAATATGGAGGTGCTAATGTGCTGAAAGCTTAAATTATTTTTAATTACTACCACTAAGGGGCTTTTCCTTTTCCCGAAATGACAAGGATTTTGGCTTTTAACTAAGATAAATAAAGTCACTGTGATAGCACTAGATCCAAACAGGTCAGATTCACAGGTATGTATAGAAATTAATTTAATTCTGAGCAAATGAATAGCCTTTTTAGTCAACAAGATAAATTATGCCAATGAAGTTTTATACCCACAAAAGACTTTAGTTACGAGTTTGTCTTTTGGTGCCTGGTGTTCTGTGGCTATGCCTGTAAAACAGGAGATGCTCTGCAAGCTGTGCCATCTGGCAAAGCCCACTTGTAGATCTCCACGCTGCCTAGGTAAACCCTCTCTTGGTCACTTTGCATTTTCACACGCATTTTACAAAAAGTCAGCCTGAATGAGGTCACTTACCACATGATTCAGTCAAAGCTATTTCAGCTAATGGTTTAAATCATCTTGACGAAGCCTCTCATCCCCCTCCCAAGCTCCTCCTTGAGTGGGCAGCAGTGGGACTGCCCCCAGTGAGGTGCAGGACAGAGATCAGCCACTTCACCGCCCTCCCTTCTCCACACACCACCCTCTGGCTGGCCATGTGCTGGAATGTCTATTGTGAAATTTCCGCAACATGAGCAAGAAATCTTGGCTGCTCCATTAGGGCAGCCCTCTGTCTGCTTTGCACAGCCAGGGCCAAGGCTGAGGTCTGAACTTAGTAAGTGCTGTGGGTTTCCCAGAGGGAAGAGTACTCTAATTTTTTATTATTGTTTTTATTCACTGGGACGGTTTGAAAGGGTAAGATTTCCACAACAGCCAGCCAGGACAGTGTTGATGGGGGTGAACTTCACACCTCAAAAGGGCAGGAATGCCAATGGTGCCCTTGCTAGTACTGCTGGCACTCTGGGATTGTGCCTGCTGCTTGATTGTCATAGGAACCATGTGCCTAGTTCAAGGAAAAATGTTTGGCTCAAAGCACACAGTTCTTCAGGGAACAAGAAATTTGCCTGTACCTTAAATTATTTTGCAGCTACTTAAATAACTGCTGTGCTAGAAGCTCTGCAGGCAGTGATTATTCTTCCATTTTCTTCTGTTAGGCAGCCCTGAACTAAGCCATGAAAATTGCTTTGAAATCACAGCAGACAAAGAGGAAACTTTTGGACGTAATTTATTTTGGGATGTTCCAAACCAAAGCTATCGTCCAAACCAAAAAGAAGAGTCCAGCACTGCCAAGTCCTTAATCATTGAAATGAAGAAAGAGACCACAAAGCTGAATGAAAAGGGGATTGAAACAATTTTCCTACTCTGAAAAAGCCCCTTTTTTGGAGTTACTGTCAGAAGAAAATAAGGGAGCAACAAAACCCCTTAATACATCACTGATGTATCTAACTGGAGGTTACTTGCAGAGGCCAAAGCTTTGAAATGGGAGAAGTGCTGGAGTTTGTCCTTGCTGGGAGAGAGCTCGTATGTGGACTTTGCATTTCAAGAAAATAAAGCCTTAGTAGCATTTCAAGGGAAATTTCCAACTATGTGAGAGCCAGAGTCTTCTTAAGAGTGCCCACGATACTTTGCCATTAGAACATAATTGTAACATAATATCCAAGCTCTTATACTTCAAGCACTTATGGACTCATCTTAAAAACATTTAGCAGGTACAGGATGACTTGCACCAGGTACAGGTATTATTTCTGGCACAGAAGTAACAAAGAGCTCACTCCATCAGAATCAGGAGCCATTGAGCTCGACAGAATATAAACACAGAGCAACAAAGTCTCTCAACCATATAGCTTATATCTGGAACCAGGAACAAAGGCGTATTTTAAAACTCTGTCAATATGATCTGACAAATGGTATACCTTCTGTTAAATGGAACAATGTTTATTTAAAATACAAATGTATCTAAGTTCTGGCAAATTCAGAGTTTAAATCTAGTCTGGAATATGATGCCACAAACACGAAAAAGATAACAGCAAACAAAATGCATGACTGGGAAAGCTAGATGGGAATGAGACTTCATTTTAGCAAATCCTGTGATACATTTGTTATGAAATATAAAATCATCTGTACTATCCCTCAAGTGGCAATCACCATCTAGCAATATTGTGTCAGCATCAAACTGGAAAAAGTCCTGACAGGGGGTGTGAAGAAGCAGAGTAGAGTACAGAACTGGTTTCAGCAAGTGTATTTCATCTCGGGATGCAAATGCTCACAGCACAGTTCTTCTCAGGTTACTAAATACAAGAGCACAGTTCCTGGGAAAAAGCCCTGCAGGCTCACCCCTCTTCCCCTCCCTGCACTGCTGTTTGCTTAAACCATTTGTGTGTACTTAACTCTCCAAGACTTGTTCCTTGGTGTCTCTGGGTGTGATTCAATGAGCAATATCCCATATGAGCCAGGGACCCTGCAGTCCCAGGCACTCTTCTATCCTGCACCTCTGTGTTTCTGCAGCCAGTCCTACCTCTCAACCTGCCCTCAGCCAAGTGGGTGGTAGAGCCCAGGAGAAATGCTTTTACTCCTGTTTCATCTGTTACATTCACCAACTTGTTCTTAAACAATCTTTGAAGCTTTTTTTTTTTTTAAAGTGTGTCCTCCTTGTCATACACATGGCACTGAAGTCCACACAGCACTATTCAGTAGCATTTATTTCCTCAGGAACCATGAAAGTTTACTTTTCCACTGAAAGGGCTTTGCTATTTTGAGCACGGAATGAGGTGCATGACTGCTGCTGGAGGTCCCACTCCCAAAAAGAGAGTAAAGTAAAACCTTGGATACTTCCCAGTGTAGTGCTAAGCCTAAAGGGCTCCGAGAAGAGCCAAAAAGGATCAGCAAAGCCTCAATTAGATGTTCTTAATACAACAGAGAGAGCTCTTTAAGTATCGTAGGAGTATTACAGCAGGTTCTGACGTGGATGTACGAGATACCTGCAGCCCACTATGCTGACCAGTATCGAGGCAGATGTGCTGCAAGTGAGACTGCCTGGCCTCTGGGAGTGTTTGTGGCAAGGTCTGCAGGGAGCAGGAACAGTTTTGAGATGTCCAGCTGGCACAGTAGACAACCAGGTGAGTTCTGAGCACCCAAACAGCTCTTCACATCCTGACATTCTTCTGTTTCCCTGTGCTCCTCTACATAGCTCCATTTGTTATTTCTCATCAGGTAAAAGCTTTAGGCCATTTCAGTCCTGTGTTTCAGCAATGCCTAGACCTGAGGTGCCAAAGAATGTGACTCCTCCATCCTATGGTTACACCACGAGTCATGAATAATAACAACACCGAGGACGTGTGTCTCTGTTACAGCTGCAGCTCAGTGAGCCTTTTTGTCCTATTTTTTCTTTATACCTCCTTGGACATAAATTCTAAATACAACAGGTCAAAAATAGAAACCAAACATTTAAAAATCACAATTCTGAACGTAGATGCCATTAAAACATTCTGCCCACCTCAAACAATAGGTGATTCATTTGTGAAGGCTGATGATTTATTTATAAAGATGCAAAGTGCAAAGCTGCACCAAGATCTCAGGGCAAGAGAGTGAACCAAGCAGAGTGTTATGAAACCCTCCACTGATACCTGCAGAAGATAAAGTATTCAGCAGAGGGAGAAACACAACAGGGAGAACATCCTGAGCCCTAGAACAAAAGTGGGTAAGGTCTTCCTCAGACTCCTCCATTTCTGTCAGAAATAAACCACTTGAATAGCAATTTTTAAAACAGCAACTGGCCTCACTTGTAATATTATCAAATTCCACAAATCTTCCAAAGGGCCTTCCTCTGTTTCCCCATTCCACATCCTTTTCCCTCAGAAGCCAAAGCCTAGATTTTTTTTCAGTATAGTAACCAATAAACAGAAGAACAGGAACACTAGCAAGGGAAGAAATTTTACCAAATTCAAATAAGAAAAATGAAGGAAACCAAAACATTTTCAACAATGCTTGAGGAAGTCTGTAAGTCCTAGGGCTGGTCAGAAATTCTGTTAATCCAAGGACTGCTTTTCATCTTTAGGATACACTTTCAAATTCAGCCAAATCTGTCATTCATCATTAATGTAATACTAATTTCTGTTTGTTCTCCCCTATACACATTCAAGATTACCCTTCTAGCATGAAATTTACAACTAAACAGTATTATTTGTGGAGTATTTCCATGGGTGGTGAAGTAATTCAGATGCTCTATGCATTCTCCTCACAGGGCATCCTCTCCAAACCATGGCCAGTTTGGTTTCAGTGCTGAGCTATGATTTTTTCATGAGCTTCACCTGGTGCAGAGAGGAAGAAACAACCAGAGAAAGCAGTGCAGATCCCTGACTCATCATCCCCCATCCTGACAGCAGCAGAAGCATCCCAGCATCCCTCACAGACAACAGGCACAGTGGGATGGCACCAGCCCATGCCCTAGTCTTCCTAGGTTTGGCCCCAGCCCATTACTACAGTCTTTACCAGAATTAAGCCTCTAGTTTTTCTTCCTTAGCAGGAATTTTCCATCAACTGTTTCAGCTGGAAACCATCCACTCTCCCACATCAGGAGAGGCAGAAAACAGTCAGGGAGAGCAAGCCCCAAACACTACATAAGGTTTTATATTTGCCAGATGCCCCAGTAAAATTTGCCAGTCTCCCTCAGCTGCAGGGATGGGGTCTCAGATCCATCAGCAGAGCCAGCCACTTGCTCTCCCATCAGAGAGCCAAACCAGCAGGAGGAGTTGTTCCTGTCGGCATCCATAGTTCTGCTGCCTAAGAATTTTCCAGCCCTCACAGACTGGAACAAAGAGGCTTTTCACAGAGATCCAGATTGCCTCCAGAGCCTGTCCCTTCTTTATTTACAGGAAGGCTCTTAGGTTTAGTCTGGGGAGGTCTGCAGACTGCCAGGGGCCTCTAGGGGAAGAATTCCATCAAAGAATGTATGTTGCAATGCATCCTCAAAAGGGTCTGCTTTCTGATTCATTTAATCTTCCCTAGAAATTAACTTCACAGCCCCAGTTCCATTGACTGTGCATGATTTATCTTCAGATTATATTTGCCTTTCACGCCTTTATGATCTACTTGTTTCCTGAACAGCTCAATTACTTTGGATTTGTAGAGCCAAAGACAAAACTTGCAGGGCCAAGTGGGTACCTAATTAGGAAGTCCTGTGATAAGGCTGGGCCAGAGGGCAGACTTTCCCTTCTCACTTCCATGTTCCTACCAGGTCTGCCTCTCCAGCACTGCTGTTCAGCTGACTCCAAAGCAGACTGCTTCAACACTGAGGGGAGCAATGGGAAAGTGATGCCAAGGCAGAGAAAGTAAACATATTGCCCCTTCTGGCCACTACTATACATATATACATATATATATCTACTCCAGCATAAACTGCACCATAGAAGTATGATGAGAATGAGAGCCCAAAGCAGATGTGTGTATGGATCCAGGTAACACTGGTGGTGATCTCAAACTGCTCATCTTAGCACATTGCTTTCAGACACAGGAAAAGGATTTAGTAACATACACATTGGTACTTGGTCCTATTTAGCCACCCAAGAAGACATTACATACAGGACAGATGAGACACTTGAAAGTTCCTGGGGCAGCAAAATTCCACCTAAAGCTTCAGATACCAACGTAGATCTGTCAAACACCTGGATGGTCCAAGACTGAGCAAAATTCCCTTGCAAACAGGAAGGGCCATTGCTTCCATCCATCTGGTTGCTGCTGTATCCAAGGAGAGAGAAACAGCAATATTATCAGCTGATAGCAAGATCACATTTATCTTAGCTATCATGTACTGGTTTCCCTCTAATTATGCACAGAAGGCAGATACTTATTATTTCTGTCATGTGGCACAGGCCTTCTCTCTCTCTGCTTATGTACATGTAGGCAATGGGGCCAGCCACTCAAGGTAATATTATCAGACTCTACTTTTATAGATTTTTTGTAGAAAAATACATGAAGTGAGACTCCCCAAGAGGTGGAGATATCAAATAAGTAAGATAGCACTGAATCCATGTCATCCTTTTCCATCAACCACATCAGGCATATGTAAGAAGAGGACTATATTCAAGCTAAAACAATAATGGAGTATTTGGGGCACAGAGCCTAGCAAGGTATTTTTAATTGGTATGGTCTCATGATAGAAAAGGAGCAAGATTTGAAATAGGATTTATTGGGTCACCTGATACACACAGTAGACAAGTTTTCAGGCACAAAAGAATCAGGAAGCAGTTGCTTTAATGACAGAAGAGCATCTGGTACAAAATGCTAGCAGCAGCAGTATGGAAATGAGGTGGAAAAGCATCATGGAAGAAATTATCCAAAGATTCTCATCAAATAAAAAAAACCCCTGCATTAGCATGATGGGATAACTTGGGATACTTTGGAATTTTATGATCCACGGAATTTTATGATGAAACTGATACTTTTTAAAAACAGTCCTGTTATCATACTAGGACGAATTCCTGGGATGGTTTCTAGTGAAAAAATACAGTGCAGCTAGAAAGAACTGCAGCATTAAGATTTCATTTTAGTGAAATTGCCATTAACATTCCACCTAATGTAAGGCTTCTCCTTTACTTAGGAAAGGGGATCCTTTCACACCCTGTATTTGATTTCACCAACAGAATTCAATACCAGCTGCTCAGAGCCAATCAGCGATGCCTTTTTTTGTACAACAGACTGAAACACCTGTCTCTTTTATAGTTATATGACTTTTTGTTAACAGTACAATAAAGACAGTTAAATACTAATTTGGTTGAAAGAAATACCTTCAGATCTGAGGGAGAGTAGCAAATAGTGCCATTGATTATCTCATTCGTGGATTAGAAGTCAGTTTGGGTGGGACAGCATTACAAGTGTTTGAGCCATGAGAACAGCATTCTTCATACAGTTGTTTTAGCTAACACAATGGTTGGGTTCCCAGAGGAAACTATCAAGTAGCATTAGTGTATGTTAAAATCAGTTTTAAAGCCCTCAAAGCTATAATCGTTGATAGGACTACCTGAAGAACTGCTTAGGAAACAATTTTTTCAGTGATAAAATCTTCACAGCAGCAGGCATCAAGTGCTCATATGAGTGCTAAAAAAGAAGTGCAAAAGGTTTTATAACAAGTAGAGAACAAAAACAAAGGTAGGTATGTTGATGAATGCAAACTACCACCATGCAAGGTAAGTTACATTCCAATTATCTGTTCCATTGAGATAGGAGGGTTTTCCAGTATTCCTCCTTACTTATCTTTAGAGATTGAACATGCATGGAATGCAAAATGTTTTTATCTACAAGCACCAAATCCCTTAAAATACCAGACCTTTGTTCTCTCTGACCTGAAGCAACAGTATGAGAATTTAAGAACAGCTAAACTAGCAGTCACTAGTCATGGCACATGTGCATTAACCAAAGTATAAATGTATTGCAGTTCTGAATGACTCAAAAAATAAAGCGAGGGTGAGACTTGATTTGAGAGCAGAATCACACAGAAGCAAGTTTTTTACCATAGATGGCAAATTAAATTCCTATTTTTAAAAATGCAAGAAGTTATGTTTTATAAAACCTATATCAGTTAGTAATTATGAGGTTAAATACGATGCTGTGTCTCTATTTAAAATGTCACTTATAGATATTATTTAGTCTAACCTTTTATATTTTCTTGAGAAAATTTCCTAGCAATAGTTTTTGGCTAAGTTGGAGAGTATATGCAAAACCAGCATGTGATCTTGTCAGCTTTGGCACACACACTTAGGCATTGTCCGTGACAAGGAGACACAGGAGGAGTGGATACATGGAACAGTCACATGCCACACCACCACTCCCACTCCTGCAAACAATTCTGTGATTCCCAGTGCCACCTGACTCAGACTGCAAGGAAGGGAAACCTCCTCCATCACTCTCTCCTTGGCAAGGTATTTCAGGATCACGGCCAGGGCTGTGCTGCAGAAACTGAAGGCTTGGGGCATCATATAGGGTAGGGTCAAGTGAACCATGATGTCTTCATCTGAGGGCACAGAGGAGGGGTATGGTACCTGGCAATATTTAGGCTGCTGGTCATCTACCAGAAGCTCCCAACACTCAGTGAGTGAGGTGATCTTCAGTATGATAAAAGAGGGCTACATTCCAGGAACAGACATTCCTCTGGGAAAACAGCAGATTTGAAAATCCGGGAAAGTTATATTTAAATGCAAACTGATAGGGCTCAGAGCCTGGGTGAACAAGAAACAACATTCACAAGTCACAAGAGAAAAGAGATAACCTCCCATAAACAGTTCCACTTTTAGCTGAGTCTGACTGGTTTTTTGCAGCCCTCGGGCTGCTCTCTGGCTCTGCGTAAGGTGGGACATGCCTGAAGCTCTGCACATTTCCCAGACTTTGTGTCAACAGCCTTCATATACAGGCAGCCTTCAGACCTCTGGCACCCTAAATCACAGGTGGTGTTATCAGTATCACCATCTCACACTCTGCTCCTTCCTCTCATGAAGTAACCAAGAAACAAACAGTTCAGTACGGCTGGAAGTTGGACACTCCTTTCCGCTCATGACCAGACTCCTGTCCAGTTCCTCTGCCCCTGTTTTTGGGGCTGTCCAAACTGACCATGAAACTCCTGGACTGTCAGAAGCACCTTTAAATTCCTGTCCATTTGCTTCCTGCACCTGAGGGCTTCCACAGCCAGGGCAAAAAAAAGAGATCATCAATATGACAAAAATGAATGCAAGCCATGCTGATGAAAGCACCATTTAAATGGGTGAACTGTCCCACCAGCTTCGGTGAGAGCAGGGTCATAAAAAGAAATAAAGAACAAATACAAAGCCCACTAGGGTTTTAATTGTAACTATCCCACCATCCTGCCTGGAAAATTCTTCCCAGACATGGTAGCTAAACCATGACATTTATCTCCTGATGCAAGTCCCTGACAGAACTACACTTCTGCAACTTAACAGAACGAGGGGAATGACTCAGTAATTGAATCATAGAGATGTAACTCCTAAAGCACACAGCCACATCACCCAGAGGTCCAGACCTCTTCATCCCTGCTCAGTTCTGCTCTTTGCTCAGCTCTGTCCTGCTTCTTTTACAGCAATTGGTTGCACCAGTGAAGAAGGTAGGAGTGCTGAAAGTAAGCCATGTTACTCTTTCCTACAGCTGTCTCTGTACCTATAGACTAAAACTGGTGTTTAGTACAAGATATCAACAAGGATATACCAAGCCTTTGAAACTCAAAGTAAGCAAAAGGGAAGAGAAGGATTCCCTCTCAAAAGTGGTGAAGAACACAGATTCATTTGCCAACTCAGAGCCTGACTTTTCCCACCCTTAAACAGTTTGCACCAATCCCCATTTAACCCTGGGAGCATTTACCCCACACTGTACCCAAGGAATAAACTCCCTGCTGCAATTCCTCAGTGCACACAGCATGGTACAAGAGCAGGTGGAAGGTGCTGTGATGCCACTTAGAAGGACCCAAGCCAAGATGAGTGGCTTGCAGAGGTACATTCCAGCCCCTGTAGTACAGGGGGGGCCCTGCAGGCTCTAGGGCCACAGAAGGGGGTCCTGGCTGCTCTCCACAGGCTCTGGCAGCAGTGTTGTTTCACTGGCCCTGCACAGCCAACACCCCAAAACACCCTTCCTCCACAGCAATTCAGTGCTGTCACAGCCACCCCTGACACTGAGCCTGGGAACAGACCAGTCTCCTCCAGGCTCATTTCGAGTTGCAAAAGCCACTTATAAAATGGACACTATCACTTTGCAAAACACAGAAGAAGGAGACAACAAAGAATACTATTTCACTCCTAAAGAAGTTTATAAAAAATAAAGTTGTCAAACTAAATCTACAATTCATCTGTGTAATTGAGGACTACAAGGTCCCATTATGGTTAGATTTAAGGTCAGTCATCTCACTAAATAGCAACTGTTTAGGCAGGAAGATTATTCTTGATGAGAAGCACTCATTTTAGGAAGATTTTTCTGTTACTGGTAAAAATCCTCTTTGGATAGATCTCTTTCAAATCCACTCAATAATTTTTGTCCTGGAAGCACATAAGGTATTCCACAAATATTTGTATGAAAATTTTTTATCCCTGAACCTTTTTTCAAATAAAGGCTCAAATACAGAGCACAGCAGTCACCTGAAACATTACACATTTTTTTTTTTTGTAAAATACATTAAGAAAGGATTCAAGTGTTTCCAAAAGAAATCATCCAGTTCAACCTTGTTAATGCAAACTGTGCCTTTATTTTCCAGTTATGAGTTAACAGTAGTATTTAATTTATCACTCACATAAAGTTATGACCAAGCCAGTTTTTGCAGCTCTAATATTCCCCAAAGAATAGTCTGTGGTTTAAATTACTTGATGGCATGGGAGAAGGGTTTTTCAAAGAGCTTACAACCTATGCCTCTTCTTCTGCAGCAGCTAATTGCTTATGCATAATTTCACTTTATCCATATAGATTTATGTCCTTTTCCATCACATAATATTAAGATGACTCTTACAACTTTCCTGTGAGATAGGAAAGATGTTGTAGTCCTGCCCTTGCACTAGAAGCTCCACAGTACCCTGTAGTCTTTACTAGCCTTAATGGAATTTTTGCCTGAATGGCTTGTATTTTCAATTTCATTTTGTGCTGGTTTAAAGATCAATAGAGGAAGGTGATGCCAAGGCACAGTAATTTTAAGTATATAACTATTGTGCAGATGCTACAACTTTAATTATACAAGCAGGCTTCTGTGCCTGTCCAAACAAAAAGTGATAAACAATCTGCTTACACAGTGACAGCAACAGGATCAAGATCCATGAATTTATGTCCATAAACACTGGCTGCAGCAGCAGAACTAATTGGGTATATCCTCAGAAGTGCATCCCATATAGCTACCTTGCTGAGGGAAATCAGCTTATTAAGAATTAACTAAGTTACACTGTCTTACATGGATTTTTTCATGGATAAAACCCAAGTCTTCAGATTGCTTTCTCTGGCTCCTTTTTCCTTTTTCTGGTTGAACTTATCTAATGCACTAAAAAATAAGATTAAAAAACACAGCAATTTTTTACAGCTCAGTTTTTACAACTGCCCAAGTAATGACCTATGGATCAGAGGGGGTCACTGTAAATACAGATGTGGTCAGGCAGGGTGATTCAGAAAGACAGCAGCTGAGGTACTGGTTAACAGATAAACAGCAATTGGCAGCTTCTGGGGCAGTTCCAGCATCTCCCTCCAGAGATACCATCTCTGAGGTTTTGCCTGCAAAGGATGTGGAACTGCTTTAATTATGCCAGGATGTATTTACTGCCTGGGAAGCAGTCATGCCAAGTCTGTTACAGATAAACAGAACATTAAAGGAAACAATGTACGATGCAAACTAAACGCATCCCAGTTTGACAGTTAAGACTACCTTGGTATAATAATTCTTTGTTAAAAATATAAAACATTCTGATAGTTAACCTTGCTCTCCAGGCCCATTTCTGGCTATGGAGGAAAGTTTGCTAAGGACTTCCAGATGAATATGAGGCATAGCCTTTAATTCTAGCTACAAAGGACCCCCAGAGGCTCCATTTGGGGGCTGTGGCTACCACCATGCACTTGAAGATCTCCTGACACATTCTCTGCAGAGCTCAACCTAAAACAGAACCACTCAAACTCTACCTACACCCCTCCTGGAGACAAGAAAAGCTACAGAAAGAGGCATAGGAAAAGAATCTCTAACCACAGCAACTTCTGGTTTTACAGCATTTTAATGACAGTTCCCAAACCCACCCCATTCTTATCTCATATACTCATATATTTCATAACATGCTCAAGTTTGTCAGCTGGACACAGCCACCTCCTTTGCCACACGGGTCCTTTTTCTTGTGTTTGATGGCTGACCTCTCTCCCTAACAACAATTTCATACAGAGCAGAAACCTTACCTCATCCATGAAGTCTCTCTGTACTGTCTACTGGGAGGGATTAACTGCTTCCTCCTCTTAAAGGAATCTAATTTATGCATTCAAACTATACAGTTATTATTCTACTCAGTAATTCGTTTCTGTAGAAAAATATTTTGTTCAGAGACATTGAGCAGGCAGAGACCTCACAAACACTGGATCCAGGTGCTTTCAGTATTCCTTCTTTACTGATGTGTCAAATAACTTTTGGGGCAGGTCACCCAAATGAATGCAGCACGACAGGTTGGGCATGTCTCAGTCTGTTTTCAGTCACAGAACACCATAGGATTTGTTAAGTGGCACAGATACAGCCTGCACTATCAGAGTGCCATCAAAATACAGATTGTGGAAACCGTGGCTATAAAGCTCCCTACATAAACATTAAAACTACACTTAGCCAAAACAAATCAGTTTTTCTCACAGCAAAGAATATTGCGAAACAAACAAAAATATCCAACAGGTTAGGATAAAAGACAGAAGTCACAGTAACTACATATATAAATTATTTCTGCACTGATCTAACAACAAAAGGATTTGGAAGGCTTTACTTAAATGGGATTTCGAAACTATATTGATGCTTTCCAATGTCTTATTCAGAGGCAGCCTCTGGATCTAGGATGAGAAGTCATTAGCCACAGTACTGGATGAAGGTGAATGCTATCACTTGCATTACCTCCCCTCAACTCAATAGATGGATATCACTGGTTTGCACTATAGCTACCAGACCATTTTGAAGGAAAACTCAGATCAATTTAAAGTAGTCTAACCTGCAAAGAACACTTATTTTTAAGACATTAAAAAAACCCCAACATTTTTCTTACTGTGAGGGTGTTCAACCACTGGCATGGGTAGTTCAGAGAGGCTGTGGTGTTTTTATCCTTGGAGATATTAAAAACCTGACTTAAGATGACCTTCCTCTAAGCTAGGAGATGGACTAGACAACTCTCAGAGGGGCCTTCTGGCCTCTGCCATTCTGTGATGAATAAAAACAGTGGATCTATATTGCCTACATCAGGGAGCTCAAAATGTGAAAAAATTGCCTCCAATTCCTCATTTCTTCACAGAGAATTTCTTATGAGATAATATTAGGGATTAATTTCAGATCCAAGTAACATGAAATTAATTGGGCTTTTTGTTACATATTACTTGGCAATCAAAGACTGAGGGACACAAGAGGGAAGCAGTAGGACTGTGCAGTACAGCCAGGGCAGAGGAAAGGCAGTATCTCTGCCTCTTTTAGCAGCAGCTGACTGCTAGACCAGCTGGATCTGTTTCTTGGTATGCACACAAAAAGCAAAAGGTGGGAGTGTGACAGAAAATAATTACAGATATGTAAGGACAAGTGAAACTAAAATACATATGCTCATCAATCATCAAGCATGAATTAGTTGCAAAACAGTACTCATTAATGCAGTCTGTACTTCCCAAGAGGGATTCCACTCTCACCAGAAAAAGTTTGCAACACATGATGAAATAGCAAGAGACGGGTGTCACAAATCCATCAAGTCACATGGCCAGTGAGTGATCTCTTGCCAAGAATTGCATGAACCACTTCAGCAAGCACTCAAAAATGAGGCAGATGGGGTCTGAGGGAAAGATCTTGCAGCACTTCCAAACCAGAAAGAAGGTCACAGTGGAGCAGATGGTGAAAGAGAAGGAGCAATCCAGGAAAATGAAGGAATGTGGAAAGTGCATTATTCTCTCAAAATATTTAGGGGAAGGCATTTTTCTTATTGCACATTTAAGGGGACCATCTTCAGAAGACTGTGCACATTTTCTATGGTCTTCAGACGAAAGCTCTTCCCTGGCAGCAAGAAAGAATCTATTCATTTAGGTAAGTGTAACGCAGCCAGAAATGTACCAGGCAATGAATGCTAGCATGCTTTAAGCCCAGTGCTCTAAGATCCCAGAAATCTCAGCTTCAACATTCTGCATCATGCTGCCTTCATTTTAGGGCACTCAGGGCCCCTCATTAAGTAGGTGCTCTGGCAAATCTTGCTGCTGTAAATTATGGCCTGTCTGCTCTGTCCTTCTTACAGGAGGCTGCTGCCACCACAGCAAAGCCAGCACAAGGGAGAACAGAAAATGTTCCCAGATTGTGTTCCAGTGCCCAGACCAGTCTTTGGACACTTTCAGCAATATACTCTGGTAATAATGCTGTGCTGGGCTAAAGTGTGACCACCTGCATATATTCCTCCTGATGTGAGAATCTGGTAGACAGGAACAAGTGCCCACACCCCAGTACCCCAGTGCAAAGCTACTGCCCCTCGCTCTGCCAGACTGCAATGCCAGACACCACCCTGAGCAGCTGAGTGGGCACCTGGTCTCTTCTGATGGCTGGGTCAGTCCATCCTCGTGCTGGGGGTGATGATGCTCAAAGTGACCACGGCAAGACTCGCAGGGCTCATCTGTCCAGTCGTAAGAGTGACCCTACACCTACTGCACTGTAAGTAAATTGAAGGGCTTTGCACTCCAGTAAGTGATACCTCCCTCCATTCCATCAGTGTTCTACCACAGCACAATTCCCCAGAGCTTGCTGCTTGGACTGAACTAACCAAGCAGAAAATCCTTTCAGTTTCCTTATCAAAAGGCAGGAAAATAGTTAAGCAATAAAATGTTGCAAGGAGCTGTTTGGGAGCAAGTGTTGTAATGCCCTGGAGAAGGGGGCAGAACATTAGCTAACACTGTTAATGACGCTTGGTTGCTGTGGCTATCAAGTCCAACAGGACTGATTCTGAGAACCTGCAGGTAAGATTGGAGGCAGTCAGCAGATAAAGAGCCCAGCAGCTGTTAAAAATGAACCTGTATAAACACATGGATAAACAGAGACACAACTGCCTGCATTAAATAGTGGTAATTTTTGAACAAGCATCCTAAGAATGACAGGAATCCAGAAAATAAGAGTCTACCCCTCTTATTTACCACAGAAGTCCCAAAATGAGAACAGTTCAAAAATTAACAAGTACTTTACATGCAGTTACTCCTGCTAACATAAGAGACTAGTTCTACTTTACAGACTTTAAACTAGTCTGCAAAATGGATAAGGGAGTTTATTGATCATCCTACATACCAGATTGTGTATCAAGAATTTCACAGCCCTTTTTACACCTTTTATCTCAACATGATATAATGGTCATAGGGAACAGAAGAATGCCTTAACTCAAGAAAAAAAATTACATGCTTCCATCACATGCTAAAATACAACAACAACGAAGTGGCTGAAAGTTTTTAGAAAAGGTTAAACTATTTTGAAGTATCACCTAAATATGTCACCAACAGGTTGCCTTCTTATTGATTTGAGCCCCTTTTGTTTTGAAGTGAGACAGAATTTTGAGTTATGCTGTGGCTTGCTGTTTTCCTGTAAGACTCCTGCCTTGTTCAGCACACATCATGCAGTGCTTGCTGGCTGAGCAGTTGTTCAATACTTGGCAAGGTCTTCACAGCTCAAAGTGTGGCTCTCTACCTTGTTTCTTTCACATTATTTTCTGAATTCACTGATAGTCTACTCGTGGGCTTGTCTAACATGACCAGATTACCTAAGTGTCTATCTGAATTCTTTGCAAACAAGAATGAATTTACTTCATAGCAACCCATTTTGCAAACTCTATTTTTATTACCTCCATTTTATACAATGGGAAATTGAGATATGGAAAGATTCATATCAAATATCTCCCATAAATTTGACTACTCAGAGTGATATAATACTTTTTTTTTTCCTTTAAGAGACTGCTTAAAATATAGGAGATACATTGATTTCACCTGTTTTTGCAAAAGCTCTGCATTTCTGCAAATCAGACTGAGGTTCTTGAGACAGAGACCACGAAATAAGAAACATGAAAATGAATGATTGCTTCTGAAAAATCTATTTTAAATGACCGGCTTCTCATCAGACAGAAAATATGCAGAGGCATGAAAAACACCCCTGGTTCATCAGGGTAGCATTCAATTGCCTGCATATGAATCTCCTTCTTTTTTTATTCCAGTTCCTAGCACCAGTCATTGTGCTTTTGCCACTTTCTTCAATAAACAAGGCAAGGTTTCTTAAATAATGACATCTTTAGAAAAACAACTCATCCACAGAATGGAGTCCAACAGAAAGAAATATTGTTTAAACTAAAGGCCAGAATATAAAAAGTGAATGTAAGAATGTCAAATTGCAAGGACAACCACCAAAAATTCATGAGAGTTTAACAAGGAACCAAAGAAAGGAACCCGCTCAATACAATAAAAATCTTAAAATTATGCTCAGCTCTGGAGCTGAAATACAATACAACACCCTGTCACTCCACCTAGAATAGAAACCAATAACCCCAGCAGATAATGTTTTCCTTTATGGAGAAGTGTAGGAAGGGATTGGGATATACTTGTCACAAGTAGATTCCGTGGGTATTTCTTGAGAGCCAGAACAATTAATAAAAAAAAATCTTCTGTTCCATTCCAGATCAGCACATGCTCTAATGAGCTGATTTAAGAAGCAGGAACACAGGGAAGTTCTCTGCAAAACAAATCTTTTCAGGAAAGAGAAAGGCTGTGCCTGAATGTCCCCATTGCTAACCAAGAAATCAAGGTTTCCCTATTGCTTTACCATAAAAACTGCCCCTTTTTTTCCTGTTCAGGAATTACTATTCTTGTAAAAATTGTGATTATTTTTACTTTTCTTTTTTCTTTCTCACAGTGCAGAACAGCCACCACTAATTCATCCTTGTAACTGATGTAGCTGGAGCCAAGTTTTCATCATAATCAGCACTGCATCCACAAAACCTACATGAGCATTTACTGTATGTACAAAAATGCTTGTAAATAAGCACATAAGCAGAATTACACAATTTGTATGCAAAGATGTGGGTTTCCAGGGCAGTATTTTACCCTTACAACATTACAGGTGAAGTGTACCTTCAAACATGCACTCGTTTTTACTAATTTGTACCTTAATGAAGAATAGCAATGAGTGTTTACTTCATTAAACATCTGAACCTGGCAGCACCACTTCTTAATGAACAGTTCTAGAAAGTGTGGTATATTTTGCATTTACAATTTTATTGTGGTAACACTCAAAAAAGACAATGTACATACTTGCATTTCCTAGAAATTCCCCACAGACCAGGCTTCTCTCCATAACTCTTGAACTGTCATATTCCTGTGTTTTTACCATGCTCACATTTGTGATGCCAGATCATCTTAGGTGGGCAAGTAATAAAATATCCTGACATATTTCACTTTCTACTGGATATGACATTGAAGGCCCATCTTGAGTTGTTATCTCTTTCTTGAGTGTTTATCCTTTAATTAGTCTCTATCATCATATGCTATATCTGGACTGAAAGTTTAGAATAATTTCTCAGGTCAAATTATTTGGAACAGAGTGACTGGGAGCAACTACATTTACCTGTATTAGAATTTGACCAGCATTGGCAAACACAACTATTTAAAAATGTGTTGGTCAGCACCTGATTTGTACTCCCTGTATTAGAATTTGACCTCGGCAGGCTGGACACCTGCAGACATTCCACACCCTAGTGCACGTGGAATTACACTGACTTTCACATTGCAAAAGGACTCTGACAGGCTGACAAGCAGCCTTTGAAGGGCTTGGAAGTGGAAAAAAAGGACAACAAACCTACGCAAAAAATAACCTAAATGACAAACAACAAAGTCACGATCTGGGGGCAACAAAGTTGGAGGTATCTGTTGCCCTTGCCACCGAGGCTGTGGCCCAGTGTGTATACAGATGTATAAAGATACGTATGTGTATGTGTATATATATAAAAACACATGTATAAATGCGCTTATGTGTCTATGTATTTATGTGTATATGTTATACATTATAATATTATATTATCAATACGTATATATGCAGACATTTATATACATGTATTATAGGTGTATATATATATACAGAAACTCCTTTAAAAACTGTTTTTAAGACGACTTTGACGCCGAAGCAGCGGTGGCTGCCGGACGCTCCCGCGGCCCCACAGCGCTTCCCCGGGCCGCAGTGCCCCCGCCGGCCGCCCAGCGCCGGAACACCCGCGCGGGCTGCCGGGTGCCGGGAGCCGCCATCCGC
>VZRX01004910.1:63348-80073 GCA_013398075.1 Notiomystis cincta | reverse complement strand
GAGGTTGTGCCGATAAGGCACCGCCACTTCATTATTTCCGTCCAAGTGTTTCCTGGAATGTATCTTCTCTCGCTCGTAGAAGGAGACCCAAAACCAAAACCAAAAACGTCTGAAGCCATCAGTGACGCTTAATTAGGAGAAAAATATCGCAGGGGAGAGATTTTTTTGCCGGTCGCCACTATGTGCCGGGTGCACGGAAGCACCTATGGCAATAGTCCCGGTTATTGCCTGCCCTGGCACCTCCCCCTTCTTCAGGGGGAATGGAAAAGTGTCCCTTCGCTGTTTGACTCCTGGCACCGGCTCCCAGTCTCGCTGCCGTTTTCCAGCGGAGAAAATGGACATCCTGCGTGGCACCAAACTTTGGCACCTCTGCGGGGGGAGAAACATTCCGCACAGCACAGGCTGAGGACGCGGGCCTGTGCCAGCCTCCAGCACAGCAGGAGCCAGGCAGAGGCCGCCCGTCTGCCTGCCCTCAGGCAGAGCAGGAGCACTCCCCGTCTGCTCCGTGCTGGACACTCCGGCTCTGCCTGCGGTCTGCGGCTCGGATCTGCGGGTGCAGGTGGTGCCTGACCTCCTCGGCTCAGTGCTCGGAGAGCCCGGGACACCAGGCGTGCTTGGGAGGGAAAATACTACTCAGGTACCATACAAGTGAATTGTTAACGTTTTACATACATGAGGAACAGACGTGAGACTCACACCTTTTCCTTCACGTTATTCGCACGCTGGAGCTCGTGAATAAAAGAACAGCTCTTCCAATGGAACTTGCCGTGCTGTATTCATTGGCTTGAAATGAGTAGCGTGCTGTAGGCTTAGTTCTTTATTCAGTAGGGCTGGCCTTTCAGCAAAGTATTGAGTAGAGAAATACCGGCAATTAGCTTCTCTCCTTTTCTGTTCTCATCTAACACTATTTCTAAGAGACACAGTAAAATGTTACTTTTTCTTGTTCAGACTCGGTGCCCTAACAGTGAAAGGTGTGACTGTGAGGCTGTCTTCTGCGGGCTCTTACTCGCCTTGGTTCAACTACTATGAAAACACTATATAATATGCTAAAAACGTGGAAGAAGATAGATCTGCTGTTGCCTTCTTACATATTAGAGAAGCAAACAGCATGGCTCCATGTGAAAATCCCATTGCTTTGGAAATTTATTAACCAGAATCACCACATACAGTATCTATTAAATTACACTGTTTCTTGCCTTCATTATATCTATGATACTTTCCTAGAGATAGAAGCACAACCCCATGTAGCTCTTTCCTTTTTCAAATCCATTTAAAACAGCTACCATGGTTCAAAAACCCAGAGAACATGTTTTGTTTTCAAGAAATAATAAAAATACAACTTGTGCTATGCATTCAAAACATCCTTAATGCAGGTTAGATTAGAAAAGCAGCAGTTCAGCATAGCTACTCAGTTCAGCCTCCAGAAAAAAAAGGTATCTGGATCTTAAAAGCAATCCCTATATTTCAAGAAGTTTCTCCCAAGACATGTGCCAGAGATACTTGCTTATGTGTGTGAGTCCATGGTCTGGTCCTTCATTTTGAGGAAGCCATTGTCCCACTGCCATTTCTCTGAAATGAAACACATGATTCAAAAAAAGTCCCTCCAGATGAAATGGAGACTCATACGCATATCCATTACATAATAAGCATCATATTTCGTAATAGGGGATTTTTTTGTCTCTTTTATATTTATGCATTGCTGTCTGACATTTTTTAGAAGGAGCCAAGTGCCCCTGTGTCGTGGGTTGGATGCTGGCCAAAGGCCAGTGCACTCAGGAAAAATCATTTATTAATTTCCCTCTGCTGGTTGCCAGTTCTTCTTTGTCCTCCTCAGAAGGGGCTGAGATTCATGGGTGGCTGGTTGGTGGAGTGGGTTGTGAAGCTTCAGCTGCAGTAGAAACAAAACCAAAGTAACAGTAATTCTAAAAGCTCAACAATCCCCTGTCAGATTTTAACTTCTTCACCCCTCAAACACCAATTTAAGTGTTTGCCATATGAGGGAAGAGGGGAAAAAATCCCCATCAACCCATAGAATATGCTACACACATCTGCACAGGAGTTGTGCTGACTTTCAGAAGGAAAAGGCAGCTTTCCTCAGAAGATGTCCATTCTGCAGCTTCTGTTATTAGTATGCTAACGTATTATCAAGCAACTTTTATCATCTTCTCCCACTCATCCTGTGTGGCATGAGTCCTTGCAGCTATAGTGTGATCAGGCTTTTTTCTAAAGTCTGTTTAACTGTGATTAGGCAAGTTCATGGGCTGGCTAAATTTGAGTTCTTACAC
Source organism: Notiomystis cincta (assembly GCA_013398075.1). Lineage (NCBI taxonomy): Eukaryota > Metazoa > Chordata > Aves > Passeriformes > Notiomystidae > Notiomystis > Notiomystis cincta. Next base: position 77,788 of record VZRX01004910.1, on the reverse strand, counting down.
AACTGAGGGGTAGAAAAAGCCCCATGGTATTAAGCAATGGACGTGTTTGTGAGGAAGAGAATGATAGAATGCTTCAGTTACTGGAAGTCATTTTTAAGTGTCTCAACTCACAATGCATCTTAAAAACAGTTTTAAAAGATCTCAGGTTGTTTTTTGAATAATTCTCTTTTTTTTTCCTTGCAGGAACAGTCCTAAGTCAGGAGAGGTCAACAATTACCTTTACTTTCCACTCTCTTTCTCTGTGCCTCAAATTAAACTAAAGATTTGAATACGACTTTTGCATATCTACTACTGAAATCATCAAGATCTCTAAGACCTGCCAGAATAAATTTGATATTCTTTTTGCACTAAGAGAATCATCTTAGAATGCATGAAACTCATTCTTTTTGGGTTTTTAGGGAAAAAAAATAGTAAGTCTATCTCAATATGCAACACATTTCATTTAAAAGGAGGACTTTTTTTTCTAGGCCTTGTTTAATCTCCTTTTACCAACTCAGAATTTATTCCAGCAACTTTTAAACTAAAATTTGACAATGCAAAAAACTATCATCAGATACATACATTCAATGTACGACACTCTGCACTTTCAGTTTTTCTTACTAAATCTTTTATTCCATTTGTAGATGCAAAAAAGGAACCAGCACAAAAAAACATGTACATATTTTTTATCAAAACCGTTGGCAAGTGCTAGGAATGTGCATGTGAAAGGAAACACATTATTTCATTCTTCATTGATTTATCCCCACATGCTGACTCTCAGAGGTTTAGGGTATTTCTCTACAAATGCTCAGTTCCACTGACTTAATGGCAGTACCTAGAGAGTAAAAAGCTTTGTCTTCTTGAGTAGCACCAAAGCCCTGGCTGTGGTCCCAGCTCATCACCTTCCTTTTTCTCACTTCAAGTTTGAACACCTCACTGGAGAGGTCCTCAGACAAGCATAACACTGATATCAACAGTTCACCACTGAATATCAAACTATCTTATAGTTTAGAAGATCAGTGTTCCTCACTCTTCCATGTTATCAGAGATGGTGCTACAGCAAAAGGGACCCTCAGTTTCTGAGAAGAGTTATCCCTTTAGTTTCTCTTTGTGTAAAAAAGCCTGTCTGGCTAAAAAGTTCTTCCCAGTAAGATATGGAAGCTTCGAAGTTGGATTTATTTTGCAGTTTTGTTATATTAATACAAATAGTAAGAAATGTTCTTTTTTCACATATAAATTTAGGGTGCAAAAGGTAAGAAGGGAGAAGTTTCACTGCAATGGTGCAGGAAGATGTACATCTATGCATATCTGAGGAAAACTCCCAAATACAAAATATTTGAAATGCTGAAATACATTTATTAAAATAAGTACAAATAGAATCATCGGTTTAAAAAATTACCCACTGAAAAAATAAATGTCCTGCATTATTGCAAAGGATAGCAGTAGATCACAGTGTATCAGGAAGCCACCTAGAAATATAGTGGGAAAACCTCCAGAAGCAGGAGCTGTGATCACTCACCAGACGTTTCACTGACAATGCTCAGTGCTCACCTGGGCTGCACATTTTTTATTTCCTTGCAATGCTCCAAACCTACTGGTTTGCCCTTGTGTAAGGGCAGACTCCCATTACACAAAAGGAGTTTCCTTTTAAGCTTGAAAAGAGCATTGAAATGACAGGACACTGTTTTCTTTCTTCTTCAGGTGCACTGAAGAAATAGGTCTATTTGCTTTCCCAGGTGGAGATTTCCCAACAACCAGAGAAAAGTCAAAATTTTTGTACGCCAGTAAAATTGCACATTAAAAAAAATAATACTTCCTCTTATTTAAAATAGATATTAAAAAACCATATTTGGTCAATGTTTATAAAAAATAAAAGCATAATGACAGGCCAGTCATTGCACTAAAACTGCTTCTGTGTTTGTGCCAGTACAGGAGACCCTAAAACGCCTTCTCAAGCCCACAACTGTTTTCTTCTTATGGCCTGCAGAAGGCCACTCCATGTCTCGCTTCTGGCAGAACCATTAATTGGCAGAAAAATGCATCAGAGCATGGCAGGTTTGAAATTGAGAGTCCAGAGAGTGGCTCAAGTTAAAAGTGAGTGAGATGCCTCAGTGTTGCAGTACTTTTAGCCACCTTGAGAGAGTTGGGTACTCAAAATGGAAAAAAGCAGTCACTTGCACACAAGTAGAGCAAAATGTACATATTATCATTTAAGGTGCAGCCACTTCTGTTAAGATTCAAGACAGCTGGAAATCAAGTTGAGAGAGAAACTAGTTCAGCGTCCTGCTCCTGCTGGCAGGCTCAGTATTTTGTCAAATTTGCATCAAGCAGGCTCCTAAGCAGTTAAAACTGAAACCTCCTGATTCTGTGGTGTACTGTGTCGCCCCAGGCAGGAAGGCTTCACCACCTGCAGCCTCCCTTGGATAAATAAGAATAAAGTTACTTTTTTAAAGTGTTCATCATCCCTCTTTCTTGCCTATCTGAAATGAGTATCACTGTAGAGCTCTTGCATGTCTAGTTACAGTAACAGTACCTGTCAATAAAAAATAGATTAAATACAGTTTTATCAACATTTCTAGGAGTTCATAAATAGAAACAGCCTTCAGCACATTTAGTAAAAAGGCAATGAACAAAACCAACTATAAAATATGACCCCTATTTCTAGGGCTTGTCATTACAGAAAAGTCTCTGGAAAGAACACCTGATTTTGAAGACATTCAAGTCAGTCTGTGATAGCTCCAGTGGGATCATCACCTTCTGCAGCATGCTAAGCAGCAGCAGAGGATTGTTCTGAGGGGATGTTTTCTCCTGTATTCCAAAGCTTTCTTCACTTGGTCTTTCGCGTCTCCTACATAGTCCTCGACATTCTGCATATTTATCTCAATAACATCAAAGGTGTCTGCCTGTTCCTCCACCAGCAGGGCCACCTGCATGAAGAGCTCGTGAACCTCCTTAATGCGACCTTCTAACTTCACCAGCTCCTTGTGCCGCGTCTCTATCTCGTTCAAGGCCGAGCGAGCTCCCTTGACATCCGACAAGAGATTCTCGGAGAACACATCCCACTTGCCTTGCTCAATCATCTCCTCGATCTGGTTGCCAGAAACATCTTTGCCCATGATCTCCAGCTGCCGCTGAATTCGAATCTTGCAGTTCTCCCGCTGGTTCATCTCCGTTGCGTTGTAATCAAACATAGCGTCCTGAAATGTGTGCATGAGGTCAACGTAGTGGTTCTTCGCCACCCTGGCAATGACAGACATAGCTCCGTACTTTGTTACGGCATCTTCACAGAAGTCTCTCATTACCTGCAGTTTCCTGTGGATGCTTTCCCCACGGGCCTTAATGTCCCTGGCAATGCAGTTCGTATCGCGTTTGATGCTACTAAGGCGGCGCATGGAAGTAAGGAAGCGGCTGTTCTGCTTTCTGAGACGGTTGACATCCGCTTTCAGGTGGTCATTTTCCGCCCGGATGACCTGTATGTCCTTATGGAGGATTTCCAAGGCATAATCTGTCTCGTAAAGGAGAATATCCTGGGGTGAATCTTCATCATCATCGCTGTCAGAAAACTGTTGGTTGTGTAACCTGGCGATTTCACGCAGCTCACTTAAACGGTCTTTCATCCTGCCTGTAAAACAGGAGAAGGAGGAATCAGCTTGAAGTAACTAAAATATTGGTTAAAAGAGCTGGAAATTTGTAACTAACAACTACGTCATGGTGATAACTAAATCAAATATAACAAACATAACTCATCAAAGATAACCCAAGATATCAGATTTTAAATTTGTTCACAGCATTTTATACACTGATGGATATCACATCCAAAACTCTGCTAGAGCACTGTTCTAGAAAGTACAAAGATTAGAAACAAAAACTGCAGGAAAGAAGACAACAAATCCTGAAGACAAATCAAAAAGAATAGCAGGACAGTCCCAAACTCCCCACAAAATGCCAGTCTTTTACTTGGAGGGAAAAACAGACTCTTGATAGGAAGCCTTCAGCTATCAGCATCTGTAGACGTGTTAATAACCTCCCACTGCTGCTCACTAGAGAAATCTCCTCTAGCTCCTGAGCCTTCATTACATCAGCTGCCCAAAATGTCACAGGGCTTCCCTTGTTCTAAGTTTGCTTTTCCTGGTAGAATACAAAGAAGCCTCTCAGAAACAGAAATTGCATTTACCAGTACAGTTGGGAAAGAAAAGTTTCAAAAAATGGTGTAAAAAGTATCAAAATAGGGAAAAACAAAAAAAATGGAGGGGTGGGGGGGGAAGAGTATCTTTAGTGTCTCCAGATGCTATCATTGACCATAGAGTATCAGGCATCAACAATTAGGGGTGTGGAGCATCTCTCTCATGAGGAGAGACTATGGCAGCTGGGCCTGTTTAGTCTAGAGAAGACTGAGAGGGGATCTCATCAACCCACATAAATATGTCAAAGGCAGGTGCCAAGAGGATGGTGCCAGACTCTTTTCAGTGGTACCCAGCAAACAAAATGTCCATAAACTAAAACAAGAAGTTGCATCTCAACATGAGGAAGAACGTCTCTACATTGAAGGTGGCAGAGGCTGCCCAGCGAGATCGTGGAGTCTCCCTCTCTGGAAGCATTCAAAACCCACTGGACACATTCCTGTGGTACCTGATCCTAGGTGACCCTGCCTTGGCAGGGCATTTGGACTAAATGACCTCCAAGATCCCTTCCAACCTTAACAATTTTGAAATTCTGTGAACTTTTGTGCTTACCGTTCCTTAAACTTAAGAAAAATTAAATTTCATCAGCATTCTACAGAGAGCACAGTAACATAGGCTCAACAATGATTTCGCTTTCTGTTTGTGCTTTCTTAGTCAAGCAAACACTGAGTAAAGCTCCTGTGTAATAAACTCACAATTTTGTAAGAGTATGCCTACCCTTCCTTCCCCAGGAAGAAATGGAGAAGCAAATATATAGTAATTCACAACATGAAAATACTAATGCTGTGGTAAATTCATGTGTATACTAATTCTGCAGCATCTCTGAAAACATTGGTTTTTTTTTCTTTTAATATGACAGGAAAGGTTAAAATGTCAAACATTAAAAGAAGAGTAAGGAGCTGTTAAGTATGGCCTCGGATTGCATCACAATGTCGCCTGCACACAGGAAAATCATGCAATTAAACACAGGCCTATTTATTATCATTTTCAAGTCTCTGCCTACAGTCTGTACGTGCTGAATATAAGTTGTACCACATGAATTTTAATATCCATCATTCAGTTCATGTTGCTACTGTTCATTTCCTCAGGAATTTCCCCGCAAAATCTTTGGAAAGTTCCATAAACTCATACCAGTCTTTCAGAGAAAGGCAGATCTCCCAGCCCCACAGTCAGGTTTCAGCCCAGAGTCATTAAGGATAACACTATCACTCTTGATGATTTATGATGCCCACTTGAGACACCTTAAGCACAATTCTCTGTACCTGGAATATTCAGAAGTCAGCTCCTTCTGACTTCAGTCACTGCTGCAAGCCTCGAGCACTTTGCTGAGTAAGGTGGCGAAGGAACAAGCTGGACGTCAGTGAATGAACTCATGGATCAAGGCCACTTGTGAAGAGCTCCTCTCCAGTGACATGGACAGCATCACACACAATCTCTGTGACCCAGCAGATCCAGCAGAGTCTAGCTGTGAGCAGAACAGAGGGATCAAGTTGCAGTGACAATCTTACCCTGGGTTTTCCCAGCTTCCCAGTACTTTGTTCTAAATGCCTGCGTGCCTTGTATCTACCTACCAAAACTTACATTCCAGGTGCTCAACATTAATATCTTTTAACTCTGCATTGAGGACCTGTGCCTGGCCGGGGTATGTCTCCACACCTAAAGTGTTCACACTTGTGTCCTAACAAAGGGATGCCATCTATGTAAGCCTGACTTCAGAGACCTGCAAAATCAGGGACTTTTTAGCACTTTCTTTCATTCTCCCCAAGTCCTGTCTTTTATAGTGTGTTTCCACTATAGCCTGCTTCCCACTTTATCTTCATGTTTCAAGATGCTCTTCCTTATCTACACACAGTACCAGGACAGGAAGTGAGTAACTTTATGCCTGTATTTCAGCATCATATTAGGCCACAAACACCACAAATTACAGAGGACACCTGTTCAGGTTTATGCTGAACATGCTCAAGTACTCCATAGGTCATATTTGCAATATTTGCCCGAAGACATTTGTGAATTTCAAGAAAATGTTTAGATTTCAGCTTTCTCAAGCACCTTTTGCTCAAGGAACACAGTAAATTTATTTGGGGTATTTGGAAACTGTTGCTTTGAGAAACTGACAATTTGGCAGAATTTCAGGAATTTTTACATAAAGAAAAACAGTAGGCTGGAATGTAACATCACCACAGAGGTCCTTTCCTATTTCAAATTCTCATTTCAAACAAAGGAGAATCAGATCTTCCCAAGAGAGGACAATAACTTCCAAACATTCCTTGGATGGTGTCAGGGACAGAACTGACACTAAAGAGCTGAAATAAATAAGCAAGGGACAGCAACTGGAAACATTTCAGCTTAACTAATCAACGTTTAGACAAGCTGACCTCCTTTATCAGAGGCTGTTGTTACTCAGCAAAGTTTTCACCTCTGTATTTACTGACTGCATTGCTTGTAATTAGAACAGCAGTGTATTAATCCATGGTGCATTACTGGTTGTTAGGGATAACCTCAGACTTCTGTCTGTAAGATGAGCGTCAGTCTCTCCCTTCATACAGTGCCTGGTGCAGCAGTAGAAGTTGGGCTCCCTGACTGGGAAACAGCTCTGCAGGACCTTGCTGTGCTGGTAGGCATGAATGGGAATGTGAGCCATGCATCCAGACTGGAGTAGCAAAAGTGAGGAAAGAAAGGGATCCTCCTGTCTGACACTTGAGAGACCACATCTGGAGTGTTACTCAACACAGACACACTGGGATGAGCCCAGGGGAGGCCACAGAGGTGGTCAGAGGTGCTGAAGCACCTGACATATGAAGAGAGGCTGAGAGAGATGGGAATTTTCAGCCTCAGAAACAGGAAGCTCAAGGGAGATCTTGTTGCCATCACTAGCTGCTTAATGCAAGGCTAGACCCTTCATGGAAATGTATGGCAATAGCACAAGATGCAACAGACCTAAGCAGAAAACGAGCCAGCCAGGTAAGAGATGGGGGAATAGGAAGGAAAACAAACCAAACCAAACAAACAAACAAAACAAAACAAAACAAAACAACCTCAAACATTTAGAAACAATGGAAACGATGCCCAGAAAAGTTTTGGAATCAACGTCCTTGAAGATATTTAAAACTCTACTTGACATGGCACTCAGCAACCTAAACTGTTTCTGTGTTTTCAGTGGTCCAGTCTAAATTGTTTGGGTAATCAGCCTTAGATAAAAAGTCTGCTAATTCAAACATGAACATTAAATATATTCAACTACTTGTGCAAGTCTATATAAGAGACATCTAGCACATTAGAACATCAAGACTGCAACTGGAGTAACCACAAGTGTATAACACTGTCTTAATTCTAAGAGTGTGAGGTTTAATAGATTAACTGTTAGTTTTAGTTTATTTTAAAATACCACATATATTCACACTGGAACATGGACTTCCACATTTGTATTTTTGGGCTAGGTAAATCTGTCCTTGTACAAATGAGGTTCCTTCTGCAGTCCATCATGATGTGTACACCCAAACACACACACAGGAAACACAGGCCAGGTGATGACTGCAGAGGTGACAACTTAGCAAGCAGATACCCAGCAAGTACAGTCAACTGAGGGCATGTTCAGTGCTCATCTCTTCATGTTACTGTGCTCTTCTTCATATTAATCACCACAGTGACTAGCTTTCCCATGATGCATGAGAAAGATATAAATTGTCCTGTTGCAATAAGACTGCAGCCCCACACAACTGTGTATGACATGGGATTTCAGACAAGGAGGAAAACCCACTCTGAAAATCAAAAACTATGCATATGCATAAAGCCCCTTTCTCTTAGCCCCATAGGACTCCCCACAAGGGAGTCCTACAAAGCATATTTCCATTGCCATGCTAATGTTCTGAAGTCTGTTAACTATGTAGAAATAACTTAAGGATAAAAAGTTATTTCTGTAGAAACAAATGAGTTGCACACCTATGTTCATTTAAGCTTGAACATTTATATATCCACATTTGATCCCCATATGGGCCATTCACTTAAGAGTTGGGCACAGTGACCCATGTGGGTCCCTTCCCGCTCATAATATTCTGTGATTCTGTCATCAGGGTTTGAGGACAAATGGGGAAATAATGGAGCAGTTCTGGCACAGCATCCACATTTCATGGCTAGCAGCTGGGAAGGAAGGCAGTGTACATTTTTTCTTCTTGCAGCATTCATAAATGGCAGCTGCTACTTAATACCAGCTTGTGGGTTACCAAAAATCTAGTCCATAATCTTTTCAGCCTTGTGTAGGGCCTTACAAGATAATGCTTTCACTTCAGTTGTTTGAGGAACAACAGATATTTCAAAACAAGCCAGTTAAAAATAATTTCTGTCAGTAGTTCTTCTCGCCCTTGGAAGGTAAAAGGAACCCACGTGGCTCATCCTGGCTCTGAATGGCATGTGATTTTGATCACATGACACACACAATAGATGTGACCCAAAAAACAAGTGGTGAACAATTAGGAAATAACCCACTCCTAGGCAAAATTACTTCATAGCTATGTGTGTGTCAGCACATTTCAGTCACTTCCCATATGGCTTGCAGAGGATGTAGTATTGATGGAAATCTATTCAGATGGACTTGCTCAATTGAACACTCTCCATTCCAAGGCAAATAGTGTGCTGCTTTTGCATTAAAATGCAAGTCATGCATAGATAAAAAAAGTGTTAAATTTAGCTAAAGCTTTTTGTTTAAGAGTTGGAATCTCAGATTTAATAACAATTTTCTAATAACTATCTGTTTTGGAAACAACTGTCTTAGACCAGATTTAGACCAGATTTAGTATTTTTGCTTGGTATTTATAGTCTAGTAATAGATTTGACAATATTAATTAACTTGGGAAAAAGACTTTTTTTTTTTTTTCTAAACAGTAGGTTTTCCTCTTTCTGTAAGAGTAATTGGCTTCTAGTACTTGTCATCTTTTCCATCAAATTCCCTGTCTTTCCAACCATGCCCATCACAGGTGGCACAGCAGGCTTGAATTTTTCAAATTACTCATCTTCTTTTCTCTCTTCTCCTGTGTAAGAACCTGCAACAACAAATATTATAATCTAATGATTTGGATAGTTTGCCTTCTTGAGCTGTTCTAACCTCTGTGCACCTTCTTCTCTGTACTAACCTCAAAATTAACAACTATGAGAGAGATCAGCAGTTCAAAATCTTTCTATGGCCTCACTGAAGGGAAGTTATCTTGTCTGGAATTTCTTGGATTTAGCAATATTTAAAAATAGACAACATGTATTCAGGAATTAAATCCATCAGATAACACTGAATGCCAGTTACAAAGCTACAGAAATCCATGAAGAAGTTGCAAGTGTATCTGAAGACTACACTACCCTGCTTATGCTCATCAAAGCCTGTGTGCAGCTGGACACCACCTTTATACTTTCCATCACCCTAGACACAAATATCTGCAGTTGCAAATGTCTCAGGGTATTCTTTTTTCCCAAAAGCTTGCATGACATAGGGTCAACTTCTCTGTTTGTGTCAGGACAAATTATTCATTACAAGCTGATATATTCAGAAAAGTAGGGGTGACTCCATTCTTTGCAGGCTACTTCTGCAGTTGGCAGAATCTCCAAGCCTCTAGTGGTTCCTTTCCTACCATAAAAGCTAGGAAAAACCTAGGGGAGAAAAATTAAAATTCAGATTGTTGCCTCTAACTCAAAGACATGAGGTGATAGTTGCTAGAATACTGATAGCTTTGGAGGTTCTTCTTTGACTTATCTCAGTTTCTTTACCAGTATTCCATCTCTTCAACATAAAGGAACTCTCAATTTTTGTATGACAGCAATAATTATAAATTCAGGGATCTAGGGTGCATCTCATACTTCTCATATGTATTGAATATGGTTGACCATCCTGGTCTTTTCCATAGACTGGCTATCAGCTTTCCCAGACATTATTATCAAAACTAGGAGACGCTGCTGATGTGCATTAAATGCACTGTAATGTGCCATTTTTCATGTATGTATGATAAGACTGAGAAAAAATCTGATGTTTTAACTTGTTATTACTCAGTAGCCATGAAAGTAAACACTATTCCTGCATTGGAGAAGTCAGCTTGTTTTACATGGCTTGACTGCTGCTATTTACTAGGTTGTCTAAATTTTCACTGGAGAGCTATGGATCACCACTGACAAATTTTCAATAGTGGACAGATAAAATGGATTCTCGGTATCTCCTCTTGACATTTTCCTCACAAGTCACATAACTGAGCAATTGTAACTAGATTTGGTGTTGGGTGGGTGGGGTGGGGAGCAGTTGTAACAGGGCCATAGACAAAAAAAGTTTCTGCATCCTCAGTGGTTTGCAAAACCAAGGTGTTCAGGTAAAGTTGGCCTAGATGGAGACAGGGGAGTGTGAACTGTACCTCCAAGGACTTGGCAAATGGTTGAGACAGATCTATACCACTAACATAAACAGTGAGACAGCCATCCATGCATTTCTTGGCAATTACTACAGCTCAGCATCATTACAGGTCACTGTGCAGGGCAATCAGCCAACACACTCACAGGCAGTGCTGGCTCTACGGCACCACGAGCAAATACATTATCTAATTAATCACCTCGGCTTCCCTGGAACACATTGGCTCAGCAGAATACCTAGGCACATACCCCATTTATATAAGTACTATTGCTACCACACTGTGGTATTTATAAGTGATTAAGACATTATGTTGGCATGCAAACAGAAACATGAGGTTGCGTGTGATCATCAGTCAGAAGCAACATGTTCTACTGACATTTTTAAACTGGCACAACTGCATTATTTTTTTAAAAACACATGTATTTCAGGCTTGTGATAAAGTATTACAATCTGAGACCAAGTACTCTTGACTTTAAAAAAAATTCCTTTAAGGTTAAATACAGGGTGTTTTCTTGGTATCTGGTCATGTGGGGTGGTACACAAGGCTCAGTGTGGGATCCTACTGCAAAATCTACACAACTGTACCTGCACCAAACTAGTTCCAGCCAGGAAATAATCCCTACAGCCATGCATGCATACCCACAGCCTCAGCCCCAGGACGTGTCAGGCTTGATGTCAGTTATGCTACTTTAGGAGCCCATGGGTGTTCACAGCACCATTCAAAGCATCAATGGTGTTGAGACAAGATATAGATATAATTAGGAACACACCTGATTGGGCATATCAAAAACTCAGGCAAGCTTTATTCTTGCTTTCAAAAATAAGTGAGTTGTCACTACCAGAAACATAGCACATAGAAGAAGCATAGCAGGAAAATCTGGAGCATGCAGTAATTCCTTGACTTTTGTGAACATGAGCTTGTTGAGAATAATCCTGGCAATTAATGGGTTAACTGCCATAGCAGATTAAGCAAAAGCTGCACACATGATAAGCCTTCTGAAGTCAAGATATGTGACATCATTCTCTCTCTGATAAAACTACGAAATGTGGCCTAGATCTAAGTGCCAAACACCGACTGATTGATGTGAGAGCTCTTGCTGATTGTGTGAAGTGTCTCGATATCTCATCTAGCCTATGAAAGTAGAGCTAGAAACCAAACTGCCTTGCTCCCCTCATGCAGAGCCCCCCCCCACTACTCAGGGAATTCCCAGGAGCCAGCCCTAGACTGCTCCCTGGGAATGATGTTCCTCACCAGAGTTGGGTCGTGGCCCCATCTTGGGGAATAACCCAAAATGCAAGCGAACCAAAAATGGCTTCACTGCAAAAAGTGGTAACCCCAGATCTGGCACTGAGATGAGTTTACTGGATCAAGTTAACATTGCTTCAGTAACTTCTGCACCATGCTCTGTCACCCTTGAACTACAAGGATGACCAGAGTCAAAGAAAATTGATGGGTCAGATAAAATATAATAGGAAATGTATCTGGTCCAGCACCTTCATACTTGACACAGCAGTTGTCTTCTCACCATCAGAACTGGTTTTGAACATATCAGCATTAGGAGGGGTATCTGTCACACTCAGAGGTTATGCATATTTTCCATTACTAATTTGGAGAGTGGCACCAAACATGAGCTTGTACAGTCTCTAGCTGACACTGAACTGGAAGGGAGTAGAAGTAAGTGTTTGGTGGGGGCAGGGGAGGAGAAATGATGAGAATTTAGGGTGATCTTGACAGTTAGAGAAGAATTAACAAAAATAAAAGGAAGTTCAATATAGATGAGCCTGGCACGTTTAGATAAAACTATTCACACAAATAGAAAGTAGGAAACACGTAATTTGGCAGCAGGAAAGCATTGGTGAGGTTATAGCTGATTGCAAGCCACAAAACAAGTTCACAATAGAATGCCATTGTAAAAAAACCAAAACCCCAAGTCTTATATGAAAGATGGCTTGGGAAGGACTGGTTTTACTCTGCTTGGCATAGATAAGGCCTTAGTTGGAATAGCACATCCTGAAACATTTATCATACTAGGAAAGTCAAAGGGAGCGTATTGAGCATTGTCTCCAAACAGTTTAGAAAATACAGTCCTGGAGAAAGAGGAGCTGAAGGAATTATCGTCATTTAATTGAGAAGACCAGGGAGAGAGCCCCAGCATATAAAAGAAGCTTTCTCTGAAAAGGGAAATGGTCAGTTTGATCCCTGTATTGACACTGGAAGTAATCAATTTCCTTCATGAGCCCTATGTTGAACTGGCTGTGACTTGCTGAAAATTGGACCATTTCTCTGGGAAGCACTGTGGGACCTTCTTCCTTGATGAAAGGGGAGAAGATACAGAAACCCCTCTCAGGCCTGGTTTAGGTGCACAGCTACAGTGCACCAAATGGATTAAGCAATGTCTTGCAGTCCCACAGTGGCCCTGCAGTCCTATGATTGTTCAGTGCTCTTACCCTCAGTGTCACTGTGTGTCCAGCACAGTGTACATGTTCACACAGTGCTGCCTGTGCTGGGGAGAAGTTTAGGTGACTCTTTTCACTCAGCAGATTCTCTTCCTTCTTTATTATTTATGCACCAGTGGCAACTACCATTTCTCCTTCTGAAGCAGGTCTTGGTTACTGTGAGTGTTAGTATACTGTTAGTACAGTGGAAGATGTTGGACATGGAGCCTAATCCCACAGCACCCAAATTCTCCAGGACTGATAGAGTATGCAGCTGCATTCCATAGCATCATGTTCATCTGCAGTGCCTAGAAGGTACTACATTTTACTCATTTTAATGTCTCAAGAGATCTCCTGTACCATGCTTACTTTCTTCATGGAGATGTCCTCTGACAAGAGAGTTTAACTTGCAGTTTCAGCCTCAGCCAGCTACCACGACTGAACAAGCAATTTCAGTCTCAAAGCAGAGGGCATACAAGGCAGTTAGAGAAAAAAGTGTGAGGAAAAGGTCACTGGAGTAGTTGGGCACCCAAACCATCCTTTCCTAACAATGATGTTTATTCTGTTCATCTGTTAGACCTCCGGTCTGGTTTGAATTAAAAAAAAAAGTTATGGGTTATGCTCATCTTGTAGTCTCACTACTATTTAAATACTGAGTATCAGCACTGGTAAGAAAGCATCATCCTTCAAATTGTCTTCTCATCCTAAAAAGTCACATACTGCCATTTTGATACCTGACAGCTTAAAAGACAGTTCCTAAAATACCATCTAAAGAACAGGAACAAGAAGTGCAAGTGTCCGTTTTTGGCCAGAGTTGTTATTCTAGTCATTTCCTTTCTCGGTATCACAGGGTGACATGTAGTTATCTCAGACTTACATACAGGACTGCCAGTTCTTCTTGGTAGGGGGGAAATGAGTATCAATTTAATAGGAAGCAATCAAAGAACACTAACTTTTGCACCCACTTCCAGAGCTGGCCATGATGACACTCAAGAACAAACGAAAAGCTATTATATTTTGCTTATAAACCAAATATTCTGTAAAATCTGCTCTGGAGCTATTCATGACCACGTATGAGCACAATGAATAAAATGTTACTACTCGTTAAGCCAGACAAACAAGGCAGTGGGAATGCAGACATCTGTTGTGACTGCATGCGAAGACACATATTTGAAAGTGCCTCTGTTTTTCTCTCATCCTGTGAAAACCCAGCCATCCCTCTTACATTCCATGAGGAGCAGGGCTACCCTAAGGCACCCTCGGACCCAAACGCCAGTCCGCATTTCCTATCAATCTCTCCTGCCTCCGGGCTTCAGACTTCGCCTCTCGCCTCCAAAGGGGCAGTTCCGTGTACTCTCACCCAAAGCCGAGGTGCCGAGCGCCCCGCACGCCCCGCGGCCCCTCCGCCTCGGCGGCTGGGCTGGCTGCCGAGCCCCGGGCACGGCCCGCAGCGCGCCCCGACAGCACG
>VZRX01004910.1:43603-57306 GCA_013398075.1 Notiomystis cincta | reverse complement strand
AAAATCCCCCCTGAGGTTTGGATGTTTTAGGTAAAAAAAAAAAAGAAAGAAAAAAAAAAAGCCCTAAAAATTAATGATACTTGTCAAAGTAAAAGGGTATTTGTCAAACACCTTGGCAAACTTATCTGAGACAAGCAAAGGCTTATATTTTATCTTTGAAACCTGTCTGATGGCTGTGGCAGCTATCCCAGGATTCTGAGGCAGGTGCTGCTAGTCACACTTGGAGCCTGGTAGTTAAGAAATAGCCAGGACAGGAAGTAGTGGGGGCACTGAGCAGCTCCACAGCAAGGCCACGGAGCCCACAGGTCTCCTCCCTTTACCCCAGCCAGGGAGAACCTGTGTGTGAAGCCTCTGTACAGGAGGGTGATTAAGGCAGAGGGGCAGCTGAGCACCTGCACTGCTTTTGTAAAGCTGCCAGCTTTTGATGGATGCAGCTGCCTTGGTGGTCAGTCACTGAAAGAGCAAACCTGCCCAAATCTTCTGGAGTCCTGGGTGAGTCCCAGGTGCTTCCAGCTCTTCCCAGCTCACCCCGTGCTCAGAAGAGAGAGGTACAGTCATCTTTCCATGAGCAGCAACTATTAGCTTCCAATTAATTTAATGTGCACCCATTAGGATGGAGCTGGGCACTGGCCCTGCTAAACATATCCTTTAACTTATGAATCTCTGAAAATACCAGATTCTTTGCATTTGCCAAGGCCATAACTGAGTAAAATGATGTGGAAGTCCCAACAGATGAACCAAAACAAGAGCACACAGCCTCTCTTCCAACTTGTCAGTCAGAATTATTTGGTCTGAAAATGTGTTTTACATATATTAAAAAAATATTTTAAAAATATATATATACACATCCACTTTAGGAGTTACATCTCTGTGTAGGTTGTGTACTGCCAGGGCATAGAAGGAGGACTGCACTGTGCACTCAGGCTCAGTTCTTACTTCTTCCTTGTACTCTCAGCTTCATCAATGCAACCTAGCCTGGCTGTGCATCTTTTTAACCTGGATATGTATCTACTAGGAATAATTCAAGTATGGCTGATTTTAAATTGAGGTAGAGAGTGGTTCAGATGAATTCCTGAAACTCATTTTAGCCTCATTTTCTAAATCTTATTAATACTTGTCAAAGGTATTTATAAAATATTTAAATATTCTATATTCAAAATATAAAATATATATCTGTAGAAATACAAATACTAAAATACACTAAAACATAAGACTACAGCTTCAGAGAGGTAAATCAGTTCCCAAAATTCAAGCCAAATGTTGAAAATGGGTATTTTTTATTAAGATAATAAACAATTGCAATGGTATAGTAAGATTTTTGACAGATTACAGAAAATCTATTAATATCATACTAAAATATATTGTAAGGTAAGTCTAGTAGCTGTTCTTTTAACCCTGAGAAGTTAATTCACGCTTTTTTAAACTGGAAGAAAATTGCTTCTGGAAATACCTGTCATGTACTATGCCTTTGTACTGTGCCTACCAACACAAAACTTGTCTCTTGGCCAAGGTCAGCAGGTCAGCAGGCAGTCCCCACTGAGAAATATCTCACAGACAGGGAACAAGCACAGAAAACAGCGCTCCACACTCTTATGTTACATGGATTGGAACCACTGGTTTCACTGCAAACCTTGTAGTTGACACTGGCAGCGTTGTACCTGCATGTTACGAGGATGTTAAATATTGTTTCCATCTTACAGAATACATTTTTACAACACAATAAATGGAAGAGAATCCAACTAACATTTAATCATGCAAGGGAAGATCCTACATAAATAATAATTTTATATACTGTCCATATTTAAGGTTAACTACAACATATACAATTGCTGTGAGTATAAATTTGGCATGAATTTAAAAGAAAGTAGAACTTAACAAAAGAATTCAATAACAGATAAACAACATTAATATACTGAAGCAAATTTAATATAATATTTAATATAAAATAATTTTTAAATTGTGATTAAAGTACAACAGCAAATATAAAGTTTACCAATAATCAGTACCACATCTAGAATACATTTAGAGGAATGAGTCTTTGCTTCATTCCAAATAGCACTGAATCCCTGCATATCAAATTTCCACATGCTCACTACCTGAATATGACAGGAGATAGACACGTCGATTTATGGTGAAAAATGTTTCTATTTTGTGGCATGGCAAGAAAATTTTCCAAGTGATGCTTGAAATCTTGCCATATCTGCAGCTTTAGTGACAGTTAAATTAATTACACCTAAGATAATCCTTCTTTAGAGACGTTTTCTCACCCTTCATTCCTCAAAGGGGTCAGGTCACCCATTCAGTTGATGCCAGGCAGTCCTTTAAACCTGTGTTGGTTTTGCATGGTTTAATTTTTGGTGAGGAGGGAAGAATCCAGCCACAGAAATAATTTTGTGTAAGGAGCTGCTAAAAGCTTTCTCCATGCCTGGCGAAACCAATCTCTGGCTGGCTCTGAGAACAGGCTCACTGCTAATGCAGTCGGAAAAGCTGGTGACGCCTCTGTGGGAACATATTTACGGAACGAAGAAAGCGCGGGAAGCTCTCGTTCTTCCTCGCCTCGGAGGAGCGGTGAGGGGGCCGCCGGGGCCCTTTCCCGGTGCGGTTCCCAGGGTTATGCCACGGGGGGACCATCCCGGAGCCACGAACAGCCCTGCGGTCAAGACCATGCGGCCGAAGTGGCCACGGGGCTGAGACGGGTGCGGATGGAGCAGCACCACGCGGCTGCTGATATTTCGGACCGGCTCACCAGGAGCTTTATTTGCTCAGCCGCTTTTAGCCAGCCGTGCTGCAGACAGAAGGGCACAGTGGCAGCAGCAGTTCTTCTTCTTTGGTGCCCCACACGAAAAGAGGCGCTGAGTGGAGGAGCCGCAGCCCGCTGCAGTTCCACATGACCAGCAGCGAGAGGCATGGCGAGCGATTCCCCCATGCGGAGCCCGGAGGAGAGCAACCTTTCAGCGCTGTGGAACTCTATAAAAACTTCTCAGCTGATAGAACTTGAGAACAAACGAACCTACAGACACCAATTCTCTCCCGAATCAGAGAAGAGGAAAGGTGAAAACACATGAGGAGAACAACATGGTGACATCAAGGTTGGTGCAAAGGAGGGAGGGAGAGGAGGAGGTGCTCTGGGCCTCAGGGCTGAGATTCTTCTGCAAGCCGTGGTGAGGACTACACTACAACAAATATTCCCCTGTAATTCATGATGTGCATGGGGGCATGCAGAATTCACCCACAGCCCATGAGAAAAAGATGCTTGTGCTGGAGCATGTGGATGCTGAGAAGCTTTGATCTAAAGAGAGACTTGAACAGAGAGAGAGAGAACTCTTGGTTCCAGAGATAGAGGAAGGGGACCTTTGCTTTTATACTAGAACAGCTCTCATCCTTAAAAGACTGTATCCCATGAACCAAATGGCCCAGGAAAAAGCAGTTGTGGGAAGACTGCTTTGCCCGTGGGAGGGACTCACGTTGCAGCAGGTACGGGTGGGACTGCAACTCATGAAAATTAAAAGCACGTTGTAGAAGTTCACAGAAAATTGTCTCCCATGGGAAGGACTCCATGGCACAGCAAAAGAGACTCCTCTCCTTAAGCAAACTGAAGAAAGATTTTTTTTTTTAAATGACAGACTGACTAAAAACCCCATGTTTTGTCTCCCTGCACGCTCGGTGGGAAAGAAAGAAGGGAAGAGATGTTGGGGGAGGGAAGGTGTTTTAAAGGTTTATTTCAGTTCTCATTATCCTCTTTTAATTCTGTTAATAAATTTTTCTTTATGCCTTTTAAAGTTTTGAATCTGTTTTGCTCTTAAAAATGTTTTCTCCTAATCCTTATCTCACCCCATAAGCCTTTGAATTTCTTTTTCTTTCGCCCTCCTCTGCTCAGCTATAGCAGAGGAAAATGAGTAAATGATTTTTCTTGGGTGCACTGGCATTTGGCCAGCGACAAACCCGTGACAAAACCCTGTAGGAAACATGGAGGAGGGGTGGGCAAAAAACACACTAGGATGGCCTAGGATTCCCTAAATTTTCATCTCCACTCATCCTGGAATATACAGTTTTCTTTAAGATTATTCTGTTATCCATATGGCACCATTCCTCTGTCTCCTTTTGACTGGATTCTCCCCATAGGATTTAGCCCCCTGTGGTTCACAGAGAAGTTCATAACCACTTTTGCAATTCAAAATCACAGCCAATCTGTGGGGCTACTCTGGTCAGTAAGAATGTATGGATGTGAGCTTTGGAAACCTGAGTAATGTTCTCTCTGCTGCCTTACGCTTTCCTTACTCTTGGGAAAGAGCAAGTGGATAAATGACCATCCCTACTGCTGTAGAACTGCATGGTCTAAAAATACGTTATAGGAAGTGTTCTTGCTCTTTTCCTTGATTTTTGTAAGAAATTCAGCAGTTCTGGGATTCCCAGTATGAGGAGGACGTTGATGAACTTGAGTGAGTCCAGCAAAGAGTTACCAAGATGGTCATAGGGTTGGAGTGTGTGACCTGTAGGGAGACGCTGAAGGAACTGGGTTTGTTTATCCCAGAAAAGAAAAGATCTGGAGGATCTAACAGCAGCCTTAATGTAATGAAGAGGTTACTGGTACAGCCCAAGTATATGGCAGGAGAATGAGAAACAATGCTCATAATTTGGGATAAAGTTCCAATAGGAAATAAAGGAAAAATCCACATTGAGAGGGCAGTGAAGAAACAGGAGATTGCCCAAAGAAGTTGTGGGATCTCTGTTCTTGGAGATTTCCAAGATCCATCTGGACAAAGCAGAGAGATCAATGTTGACTCTGAGATACTGGAGCAGGAGATTAGACAAAATTACTCAGAGGTTTCTCCTAGCCTGTGATTCTAATGTGGTCCAAAATCCACAGCTGTAGAGGCCAGATCTTGGTGCTGAAAGTTCCCCCTGAATAGGAAGCCCTTAAATCCCACGTCCTATATACCACAGTGCAAGAAGAGCCAGACTGCCTGTGCAGTGCCTGCTAGTGCTTGAACAGTGTCTAAGGGAGGCTCATTAGCTGCTGCAGCAAAGCCAGCTCTTCACAGGCAACGTTCTCACAGCAACACACCTGCATTTCTTGGCTGCTGACCTACTGTGCTTATTTTCCCGAGGTTTGTTACTTCTAGTGATATGTATCTGTAGTTATAGCGTTTGCAGCTTTCTTTGGAAACAACTCTGTCTTCGTTCAGGTGTCTGAGTAGAGCAATCTCCCCACGCTGCCTGTCAGTGCAAGACGTAAAACACGCTCTTCTGGCACCAGCTGGTGTCCTGACAGGGAGCATTGCCAAACTTTCATGGGATTAGTAGGTGCTCCAGGCTCTTTGGTTAGAGAACTGTAGCAGGCAGTGTCACAGTGTAACTCGTGTTTGCTGTATACTTCAAGTGGTAAGAGGGATTGATTAGACACTGACAAGCCCTCTCCAAATTCTCTTACACAGCCAGTAATATGCCCATCAGTCTTCAAACCTGCACTACATGGAAATTTTCAGAATCTTATTCCCTGAAGATGAAAGGAGATAGATGTGCCAGTTGTTGAAGGACAACATTAGACTTGAAAGATGGTTTTCCAAGTAACATTAGAAACCCTGTCCTACATGTGGCTTTGGTGACAATTAAATTGATGGACCAAGCTAGGTTTTTATGTGACAGCAATAATAATATTGCATTACATTTATAAACTATGCTCCACTTCAGGCTCTCTAAACCAATTTGCAAGCAATTACTTTAAAATACTGCTTTGTGTATTGCTACCCATGTATTATAGATGGGAAAGAAATCACAGAAAGTGTCAAAATGCCTAGAGGTGTACAGCAAGTCTTGCTCTAACTAGAAGTTGCATCCAAATCCCCTGAGTGCTAGTTCTCTCTTTTCATGAAAAGACTACATCTTTTCATGTCTCTGCTTTTTTCTTACAGATATTTTGTTTCTCTAAAGGCTTATGCCTCTCTACAGCCGTCTTTCTACTTAAATAATTCTCTCCCTTCAGTAATTTCCTATGTGTGAATGCTATTCAGATGACATGGAAAAACTGTGTGCTACTTAATGAGTCTGTATCAGTTAAAATGAATTGCCAAATTCTGCTTTCAGTGAAGTCAGTGGAAGTTTGAGCGTGGCATCAGATGAGACAGGCCCAGTATTACAAACTACAGGAAGCAGAACATGGAGGATAGGCAGTAGGTTGTTTTGTTACTGGTATGGAGGAGAATCAAACTTTCTGTAAGGATATGTAGTGAAAGGAAAAGAGGAAATGGCTTTAATCTGAAGGATTGCAGGTTTAGATTAGAAATTAAGAATAAATTTTTTTGCAGTGAAGGTGGTGGAGCACTGGAACTGGTTGCCCAGAGAAGCTGTGGATGTCCCATCCCTAGAACTGTTCCAGGTCTGGTTGGATGGGTCTTTGAGCAACCTGGTGTAGTGAAAGCTGTTCCTGCCCGTGGCTGGTGGGTTAGAACTGAATCATCTTTAAGATCTCTTCCAACCCAAACCATCCTATGAATTGGTGATAAGGATCATGTATCCAGGTGAGTGAATAGACCAAATGTGTCCTCTAAGCAAAGCCCTTAAGACAAGTACCAGAAAGCAAAATGAAATTAATGATATAAATCCTCTGGCAGCTGCCTTTGGCAGTTAAAGCATTTATTTTTAATGAAATGCTTCACAGATCCTAGAGACAAGCACGAACTAGCCCACAGAACTCAGATACCTACACAACTGCAAATCACAAGCAGACTTGTTAGTGTCCCATCTTCCTAATTAGCTGGTCCAAGAATCCCAACTTTGATGCCCCAAACCTTGGAGAAGTAGGGGGGTTCACACCCAGATAGAGGCAGAGTAATTCAAACCAAATAATACCACACTTCTATAAGAAATGTTTTGTGTTAGTGTACCTTTATTACAGTACCTTTCTTAGAAAAAACCTCCTACCCAAGGTCTGTCTAAACCCAAAGGCTATTTCTTTTACAAACCATTAATACTGTTCAGGAGATAACTAAAAAAGAGGTTGAAGGTGACCTGTGTCTTCAGACAGCTCCCTAATAACCAATAACTGTAGGATTTCTGAGATGAAGGTTGCATTCAAGCATTCAAACAGCTGAAAAGGTATTGTCAGGGTCACTGCACAAGTAGTTGTTTATATGGAACATATTGGTCAAAGCAATTTAAAAGTGTATTCAGATTCATCACTCCCTCCAGCTTATCCTGGGCAAACAGAATTTCATTTTGATTTGGGTAAAAAAGTGGAAATTTTCAGATTTGCTACAAAAATGGCAGAGCTTGTTGTAGTTAATGATATGACTGTGTCTGCATACAAATCAAAATGCAGCTCCTAGAGGAGCTCCTCAGCACAGTGTGAGAAGGGCGAGAAATGTGTCAGCGTGCGTGTGGGCTCCGTTCAGACTCTGCTTGAGGACGTAGGAGGAAGCAGAAACTTAACTGACAATAAAATTTTCCAAAGGCTTATTTGCCTAAATCAAAGCATTACAGTCATAAACAAGTCTCACCTAGAGGTGCTGTGCTGTGCTGAGCTGAGTCAGTGAAAAACCTTCATGGAGAGCTGAAGCAGAGCTGGGTGATGGGCACAGTGCAGTACCACCGAGGAGACATCAGATAATGTCAGATTCTGACATCAAATCAGCGTGGGGCTTCTGGCAAGGGATTTCACTGCCTTGTGATGTGTTAACATCCTCATCTATTTGATTAGGACAGTATTTTCCTTTCTTAGTATGGCCATGAAGAGTTAGTGCATGTAGGATACTACACAGTTCTCAGAAGAAAGGCTACATCATTTTCTAATATGTTTTATAAAGGAAACAATTACATCCACTAGGTAGATAACTGCCCTCCATGTTTTCTTTTCTCTGTAGTTTTATGTTTAGCTTTTTCTTAAAGCACAGTTACTTGCTTCTGTTTCTTTGGCTGGTAGAGCATCAGACATACAACTCTCACTGCAAAGGTTTTTTCTAATTCCTCGTGAGCATAAAATAATCTTAGCTAAAGGGCTGGTTTCTTCTTCCACAAACAGCAGTCAAAATAATGCACCTACACATGCAGGAAGATTTTAGCTTATGATTTCTATGCCAACATTTTGGAATTCTACACACACAAATGATCCACCTTATTTCCTAAACCTAACTTTGTATTGAAAATAATCTTTTAAATAGAGTAATAATAGTCCCTTTAAAAAGGTGAAAATTACAGATGCTCTTTTTTTAAGTTCCATGGGAAGATTTGTTAAGATCATAGTGGTGACTGGTTTTAATAGTGAAGAAAAATACAGAAAATTTTTCGTCCCTCTGTGAAGGAAGAAAGAAGCACTTGGCCACATCCTGGTGATTATGGGAGAAGAACTGAACAGCAGAGTGCATCGGAAGGAGACATTCCATGGGTACCACTGAAATGATTCAAGCTGTAATTAACGATCCCTGCAGTTTCAAAATACAGGTGCATGTGCACTTGGGAATGAGAGGAGGATCAAATTGCAAACTGAGTCACTCGACAAGCCTGTTTTACCCTTCCAACTATGCAAGCCAGTTTGTGACTCAGCAGCTATACAAGTCTGTTCTCCAGTGACAAGACAAATCAATTCTGCAGCTGAGTCACTCAGAGCAGCTCTTTTCACACTGATAAATTCAGCAGTCAGCCACAGTATGGAAAAGATTGCGGAGCCTTTATTACCTATGCGAGATAGAATAAACATATTTTATAGGAGACTAATCTGCAGCTCATCTTCACACAAGGGACTCATTGAATGGGGGAGACAAAAGCTGTCATGGGATTACACTGACCAGTGTTCATGGTCCTTTAACTAAAAGAGATTAGATTTTTTTTCTGATAGAGTTTTCTATTGTGTGTTCATCCCTTACTAATAAAAATCACCCAACAACTTGCTGTAATTGTAAATGTGGTTGAGAATTAATTTCTTTATCTTTGACTTTTCTTTCAAGGTTTGCAAATAATTTCCTGCATGTTTGAGTGTGACAAGGTGTCATGACTGCTACAGGCAGTCAGAGATTCATGAACACTTTGGCTTGGGAAGCTCTGCCCCAACCTGTTCCTTGAATGCTGACTTTTTGCTGGCACCAACAATAAGCTTTCCTTACCCTTCAGGCTTGATCCTTTTGAGGTGCCAAGTAAGAATGACTGCTGCCAATGGTCTTAGCACTTGAAATACCTAACCAAAGTTCTTAAGTCTACTGGCAGAACATCTCGACTGCATTTGGAGCTTAAAGTGAAGAACCCACTGGATAGACTGCACTTCTCTTTCTCTGCCTATTAAAAATATATCCCATTGATCCTGTTCAAAACCTGATGTCTTTATGCCCAGAGGTGAATCTCACAAAGAGCCACAATAATTGATACAACAATAGCACTATGAGGCTGTGAACAAGGCCCCATTGGGTGAGCACAAACACTATAGGAGAACTCCTTAGCCAAGAGGAGCTCATTGTCAAGTTACACATGGCTGAAAAAGAGAGAGAAAAGGGAACAGACAGTTATGATTTTCAAATGTTTGCATCTGATACCGAAGGCTTTTCCACAAATGGGCTGCAGCACCCAGCTGTATGTGAATACCAAATCATCTGTGCTTCACAACAGCTACTCTGAGAGACGCATCAGCCGTCATCGACGCGATCCACGCACATCCTGGTGGGGCTCCAGATTACAACCCCAGAGCCAGCACTTTTCACAATGACTGCTGCTTTTCTTAAAGCCTCTGTCCCTGCAATCGAGTATGTGAACGTTTCAGCTCTAATCTTCTAAAATTAAGTACCTTCAAACATCAGAAAAATAACTACTTTCAAACATTTATGGAGAAGAGCGAATACAAAGTGAAATACAGAAGCTCAAAATGCAAAAAGAAAAAAAAGAGAGAGCAAACAATACATGCTACTTAAAAACACTGGCAAAAAAAAAAAATCACATCTTTAAAAGCTTAATTAAAAATGTCCAGGTTTGGGTGATCTTTTTGTCAAGTAATTTTTGGTTTTTGTTGGTTTCCAGCTTTCTTAGTCTGCATGGTGCTGAGGAGGTGGGAAGAAATATTAACAGATAACATCTTTTTGCTGTATTCCTTGAATAAGTTTGCCTTCCAAAATCAGCAATTCTCTTTTAAGCTCTCAAATCACATTCCAAAATGTATAGATGTGATCATTATCATCATACATTACTGACATTGCCCAATCCTGACTATAAATACCTTGCTTCCAGTGGCTTATTCCTTGCCAAGTCTCTACAGTCAGGGTTTATTTTCTTTATTTTGAGGATCTAGTCAGTTAAGCAATTTCCAGCTTGTGATGAATAAGACAATTCCCAACAATGAAACAAGCAATAAAGAAAACAATTCTTAGGAGTTACTAAGAGTTATGATTTGAACATATTAATTTGTCTATGGTGCTTGGTGTGGTGAAAAATTATGTTTTATTTGCCTTAAAAGTAATAAACAGCAATACTCTGATAAAGCTGAAGGTGAGATATGTTGCATCATCTTATTAGTGAGAGCTTTACTTTCGCAGTAAATGGAAGAGGCTTATGTACATTTCTGATTCCAAATGAAGTTCCCAACCCAGGTTGAGAAACAACTGGTTTATATAGCAGCTTTATAGCAACCTTCCAGTGCCTAAAGGGGGCTTACAAGAAGGCTGGAGAGGGACTTTTTAGCAGGGTGTGTAGTGATAGGACAAGGGGGAAAGGCCTTAAACTGAAGGAGGGTAGACTCAAATTTGATTCTGTAATTCTGTGGTGAGCTCGTGATGACTGGTGTGCCATTTCCTAGAGACCTAAGGAAGGGACAGTTATATTGTTCCACCTGCAATGATACTAATATCCTAAATATCCATTGCTGCCCCCTCTCTCCTTCACTGTTTGTCCCATGAGCAATGCACAGTGTGAAATTTCACATGAATTAGTACAACACACACCAAACAAGCAAGCTGATGACTCACTGATATCAATGGCTCCACGCTTCTCCTGCTCTTATTTTTTACTTTTATGAACTGACTGTGCATTAACAGATGAGCTGCTCTTATGCACAGTACAGATGATGGATTTTTTTGTCTAGATATGGTGATGACACCAATGTCCTGCAGAGAAGGAAGTGAAATGATGAATATTTGTGCAGTATATGTGTAGGGAAAAGCTGAAGAGATAAAAAGACTGGCTATGGATAGGCTTCTCTGTACAGAACACTGCTAAGTACTGTTCTGAAGAAATCAGTATTTTTAAAACATGATAATTACGTTGCAGATAAAAAAAGAAACAGCTGCATTGAGCAGCTTCAAGTCAGATTTAAAAAAAGGAAAGTCACCTCCTCTGTTCTTACTCTTTCTTGCATACAGAAAGCATACAGTGGTATGATACACAATGGCCAAATCAAATTCTTCTAATTTAAGTTTGAGTACATTTCTGATATCTTCTCTAGGGCCTATTTAAAGATGTACCTTTCATCACTGCTACTTCTGTATACCTTACTGAACACAATTAATAGTTGTATTATCTGTGGCAGTTTATCTGGAGAGAATGAAGAAAAGACACACAAGGAAAATGGGCAGAATACAGCTGCTTCTTGGATAGTCCTGTAGTCTTCCCCAGTTTTGTCATGTTTACTCTTATTACTTAATTTTATCTCCAAATGGGTGACAAGAACAAACCTTTCCCATTACAAAAACAAATATGGATACAAGTCATTTCAATTCACCTGGCAGACTATTACTGGCTCTATTTTTTAGCCTGAAGAGGTAACTAATCACATTAGTGGGCAGGCTTTTATTTTCAAAGTGATGGCTTTGGAATAAAGAACTTCCCTCTAAACAGCAAGTGAGAGCTGCCTCTACCAGGCCCCTGTTGTGCTCCTCACATTCCTCAGATCACCACATTATTTCAGCATCTCATCTGTAAGCACTGTGCTAGTGACCCCTACTGCCTCTCTGCTTTTAGGGTGCTCCTGCACCTCGCTAGGAGATTCTCAGTGGCACTTAAATTAAGCTAATTCAACCTGAGGCACACAGCTGTTATTCAGACCCACACAGAAGGCATAGAGCATCACAGTGATATTCACAAGCATCTGATGGAGTGCAAAGCTACAAGGCCCGGTCTCAGTGATCCCTAAGCTGCTCCGAGGCAAGGCACTGCTAGTGCAGGTCACAGGTCTCCTCAGTCTGACAGTTCTTCAGCAGTCAATTGCTCCAGCTGCAGTCTGATTCCAGATAATTTGATTGATTATCTTCATACAGAGCAGCCTGAAGTGTATGCCTTCAATGGTCAGATACACAATATTTCTTCTTCCCTGATATTTTTATTCTGCATTCTTCCAATCTACAGCTTTGGCAGAGAATCAGCCATACAACCCTAAAAAAGCTTTCAGATGTTGGAGCATTAATGCACTATAAAATCAAAGCAATAACAAAACATAGTTTCTGGTAGTGGGTGAAAGTCTGAAACTTAACCATGCTTGCAAGGACTGTGTTTCCTCTGTCCCAGCAGCAGCCCAA
Source organism: Notiomystis cincta (assembly GCA_013398075.1). Classification (NCBI taxonomy): domain Eukaryota; kingdom Metazoa; phylum Chordata; class Aves; order Passeriformes; family Notiomystidae; genus Notiomystis; species Notiomystis cincta. The sequence continues at coordinate 44,824 of VZRX01004910.1, read as the reverse complement.
AGGCTGCAGAGTGAAGGCCTGTTCTTACCCTGTAGCAAAATCATGATTCTGACTGCAAGGCAAAGAAATCAGGTGGAAAATGAGGCTCACTTGTGAAAAATGTTTTTCACAGGATCTTTGAGAAAGGCAGCAAAATTGTCTTCCAGCTCTTACAGGGCCAACATAAAGGCTTTCTGAGGCTGATTATGTTCATAGGCTATAACAACATTTGAGAAACTGCATCATGATTCGTGTGATAGCATGGGAAACCTGAAAAAAAAACCCAACCAAAATATGCAATTAGAAAAAGGTAACTTAATTAGAACTTAATTAGAAAAAGGTAACTCCAGCCTAAAATTGCTAAGTGGTAATGTGACCTCTGCAAATGATGATTTAAGAACCCTGTTTTAGTAGAAGCAATATATTTTAAACGAAATATATACTTAAAAAAATCTCATGCCCCATAGACAACAGATTTTTATCATTATTTAATTTCCAGCACTATTCCTTCCAGGCTAATGCAATCTCATTTTTTTTTCCTCTCTGTATTTGTAGGATAAATCAATATAATGAAGAATAGAGGAATTTCTGGGGGGGAAAAAGGCATGCTTCCCCATTTTATCATCTTTCTGGGTGTGTGTTGGATTTATCTATTATGATTGTCACATCGTCTTGTTTGCAGGGTATTTATGTCTTCATGCTTCTAACCAAAGAGTCAGTAGGGAATTCAAAACTTTGGTTATATCCTGCAGTGGTCAACCACTGACACTGTCTTTCTTGGTCCAGCAGCCCCTCTACCCTTTTTCCCTACATTTCGGAGGAGCAACCAACCACTGTTTTTAATGGAAGAAGAATTTTTGCAGGTCCAACCCTGACACCCAGTGGCCTTCGCAGTTCCTTACAGCCTCCCTTTTTTAAACATGCCTTGAAGGGATACGGTGTTACCCTCCAAATAAATAATTTCAGCACTTAAATCAACACATTTATGTGATTTCCATAAGTAAGAATCCATTATTGTCTACTATGATAATAATATTTATATTCAGTACAAAAACTTTGACATATCCCAAAATGCAACTTACTCAGGAATACTAATCACACAAGCATATTACCACTGAGCTGTACCTCTCTCTCTCTCTCTCTCTCTCTTTCTCCCTCTCTCTCTCTCTCTCTCTCTCTCTCTCTATATATATATATATATATATATACATCTTCTCTCTCTCTCTCATTTTGTCTTTCTAC
>VZRX01004910.1:0-43312 GCA_013398075.1 Notiomystis cincta | reverse complement strand
ATATATATATATATATGCATCTCCTTTCCCTCACTCATTTAGTCTTCCTAAACTTGAAACAAAAGTGCCCTAGTGCAGGCATTCCTTTTGTACAAAACAAAGCCCAACAACAGATTTTATTTTTTGTAGAGAAGAAGAAATAAAGAGAAAGTGAATATAATTGAATTTAATTCTTCAAAGCTAGCAGATAAAATACTTCTTTTTCAAATGAAACTGAAGTTAAGTAATTACATGTAAAAAGCTGTCGATGTCAGCTGGTAATTTTACTCCCTATTTTTTCTTCCTTGTATTGGTAAGCTTGTCTGGCAGTCTCAAAGGTTTTTGACCAAAGCCAATACAGAGTGAAGTTTTAGGGTGCTTTTCCAGAGCTCTGGATTCCTGAATGCATCATTTTAATCTGGCCCATTAACAAACTTGCTGAAAATTTCAGATTTACACTTCCCGTTTAGGTTTGGGGTGGGATTTTTTTGTTCGGGTTTGTTTGGTTTTGGTTGGTTGGTTTTTTGTTGTTGTTGTTGTTTTTCTGGTTTGGTTGGTTGGGGGGTTGTTGTTGTGTCTGTTTTTTAGTTTGTGGTTTGTGGTTTTTGGGTTTTGTTTTTTGGAGTATTTTTTGGTTTTGTTTTTGATTTTGTTTTTGTTTAACTAGAGCTCTACAACTGTTTAATGCAGTTATTACTCCTGGAAACTGCAACATCTGCAAGAGATGGATAAGCTTCTGGGAATCTTTTCTGCTCCAAAGACTGAGCATTTTAATCAATACATCTCCTGGTATAGAGTTTCCAAGAGGATAACTTCAAAACAGCTGTGAGGGCAGGCCTATGTGTGTGTCACTGTGTTGGCATGGACCATCTTTTAAAAGCTAGCATTCTTCTTGCCATCCCACTCTTTAGAAAGATGCCACTTGAAAAAGAAATTAAAGCTTTCCCTTTGAGAATTTGGTTTTTTTTGTGTGTGTCTTTCTGTATACCAGCATATACAGAAACTCCTAAAGTGTCATGTTTGTTTACTTTTCCTCTCCTGGGCTCTCTGAAAGCAACCACAGAATGCAACTGCTGTATCCAGCTGTGTAATCTGCTTCCAGCTAAGTAAGCCTTGGTAGCAATGACTCAACAGATCCTCATAAAAATAACAAAAATTAAAAATTATGGTCCTCATTTAGCTCTTTAAACTGAAGGGTAAGGACACTTCAGAACGTTGTTTTCACATTGCTTTATATGGCCTTGGTTTTATAAGACATTCACTTTTAAACAAGGAGCATAGAGTCATCTGGGTTTTCACACATTTCTGTGGATTTCTTTTTGACTACAGAGCATTTACAAGGTCAGGAAGAAATAGCTCCATGTCCTATTGAAAAATTTTTGGCAATGTGCCTTTCCTATTATAAAACAAATAATTAAAAACACTACTATCATATGAAAGCATGAATCATTTCATGCATTTTAAACTTAACATTATGCAAGCTCTTGAATAGAACTGGAAAAACCTTCTGTTTTGGTGGTTGATAAGATTTATTTCAAACTTGGCTTTGAGCAAAAGAAGAGAGGCAACGCAAGTTATATTTTCTGTGGGTTTTACATCTGCTTGTGAGTTTAACATTCAGATAAAATACTACCTGCACTGTAAAAAAATCTTTTTCAACATTAATATTTAATTTTGACTTAAATCACCTGACCCTACTCAGCTGCACAGCCTGACTGTAACTCAGAGCTCTTCACCTTACAAAGGAACAGGGATGGGACCTACAGGACTCCTCAGCTGAGGAAATTCCTTCTTATGTAGCAGAAATAACCTCAACAAGATTCTTATTTTGGGAGGACCTGCAAATACTGGGCCCTCTTCAGCCCTTCTCTTCGTGGACTTGTTGAGAGTGACCACAGTAAAAGCTGTATCGCCCTCTCACCCAACGAAGGGCTAAGGAAAAGGGGTCTTGTGCTGCTCTTGGCACCTCCTGGGTGCTTTTGTGGCAGCTTTTTCTTTCTCCAGAGCCAGACTTCCATGTCGCTTATGTGGGAAGCGACACTGAGGCGCGGTTTATTACAGAGCCAGTGTCAGGAGCTGGGATTAAGCTGTGCCCTGAAGCAAAGCCCGTGAGCCTCGGGGCTTTGCGTTCGTGTTTTCTGACACCTCCCGGCAGCAGAGGCTTTGATATTGTTCCTCACGATCCACTACGCGGGTATTTCGTAGCCAGATCGGACGGTGCATACCCTTGGATTCCAGGTGAATCGCTCAGTATCAAAGCTTTACAAATTCACGGGAGGCTCAAGGCTTTACGTCCAGGCTGAGCTGAGCATCTTCCTCAGTCTGAGGCGCAGCCCCGTACCTGTGCTCAGGATACGAGATCTGATTTGGAGCCAGCCCTCAGCCCTCACGTACGTGAGGCTCCAAAATAGCCCTGTGTTAGAGATGCCGACCCGGCGCTGTAACTACCATTTGCCTTACTACGGCTTAGCCAACGTGATCGGACCGGGAGTACATTATTTCATTACGATATCAATATTAATCAAGCCAGGGCCCGCCCCTGCGAGGGGTGCAAAGAAGACTACAACTCCCGGCAGGCCCTTCCCGGCGCGCTCCCGTCGGGCACCGCAGCAGGAACAGCGGCGGGAAGCGCTGCAGCGCCCGCCGGAAAAGCTCCCGCCGCCCCGGCCCGTCCGCAGCCCGCTCGCCGTTCCAGGCTCTGGCCGCCCTTCCAGGCTCTGCCCGCCCGCCCGCCTCACCATGACGGACCGCTACACCATCCACAGCCAGCTGGAGCACCTGCAGTCCAAGTACATCGGCACGGGGCACGCCGACACCACCAAGTGGGAGTGGCTGGTGAACCAGCACCGCGACTCGTACTGCTCCTACATGGGCCACTTCGACCTGCTCAACTACTTCGCCATCGCCGAGAACGAGAGCAAGGCGCGCGTCCGCTTCAACCTGATGGAGAAGATGCTGCAGCCCTGCGGACCGCCCGCCGACAAGCCCGACGAGTCCTGACTCTCCGTGCTCCTGCTGCCGACCCTCTCTCCTGTGTGGTTCCCGCGAAGGACTGGCCGGGAGAAGTCTCGCCAAACGCCTGCTTCTGGACTCCTGACTGTGCAGCCGTTCGCATTTTTTTCAAGTGGAAAAATAATAAAGCTTACTGGGCATTCCTGATATTTGGTTTGGTAGTCTCCTAGTACGAGCTTTTTGTTCCCAGAGGAGTGCTGGGTCTCGGTATTGAGCCTTTCGGTGCAGCCATCCGAGGTGCAGGTCTCGGATACTCGCAGACAGCATTTTCCCGGCCGGGTGGATTGATGCTTGCTTACAGAACTCAGTTTTGAAGGGGACAGAGGGGAAGTTTGTTGGTACTGAAAGGGTTTGAGTTCTCGGTAGCAGTGTTACGTGGGGTGGTTTGTGGTACAGCATAAGTCAGTTCCTCTAGTATTTAAAAGTTCCAAAATGGCTTTTCTTTAAACAATTTTTTCTTGCCTCATCGTCCTCTTTTCTGTACCTTTGAGTTTTTCAAACCTCGATTCTTTCTGATACAAATTAGCTACTTTTTTTTTTTCCCTTATGCTTTCTAGTAACGTAGCATTTAGGTTTTTCTACCTTACATCAAACAAAGATACTGGTATTGAGTTGGGCTCTTTTAACATGGAATAAGAGCAGAAAGGTTACTTACTACTACTTAGAAGTAAAATGCTTCGAGGTGACACAGTCTTAGATCAGATTGCATACTAAACAGATGTTGATTCTGATTTGTCACTTAAAATAAGCTTTTTATTCACTTACCGTGAAGATAAATTTTGAGTTCTAATAGATGGAAAGACCTCAGACCAAAACTGCGAGGTATGTTGCTTGGAGAAATAAAATGCTCTCATTTCTGACCTGTTTGTATTAACATTGGAGGGGAAAGTCCAGCGTTTTGTGGTCCAATTAAGACACTACAAGTTTATCAATGATTATTTTCTGAAATCGCTGATCTCAAGTCAGTACATCTATTTTCTGAAGAATTCAGAGGTGGCATTTTTAAGACTTTGTTGCATATAGTAAGATAAGGGCATGGGTGAAGTGGTCAGAAAGACATTTTACCTGCAAGTTTTGTGGGGAACTACTTCAGTTTCCCATAAATATGGGGAATATATAGAAAACTGTGTTTCAATTTGCCTGCCAGCTGGTGCAAGTAATGGGATACATCTGATTTTTACCTCCATCCTGATTGAAAAATGACAGATACTGTTTATAAATTGGCTTGATATTTGCATTATGTTCTTTTTACATCCAAGCAATATGGCTTTTAATGAAAAAAACCAGGTGGATACTTAAAAAAAACTGATAAAGCTTTCCAATAGAAAAAAATCATTACCTTTTTTCAGTGTGGGGTATTACACCTTTTTTCATAACGGGTGAATAGAACAATATGGGAGTCCTAGCACAATACCATCACTCTGTTGCTCAGAATACTTGACCCTTATTGTATTTTCTGATTTATCAGAATGCTAGAAGTACATTAGTTAACATTTGCACTGGTGAGCTGTGTTCTGTGAACTCTAAAACTTGGGCCCAGTTCTTTAATTTTAGTCGTGTTCAGCATAAAACTCAGTTGCTTTTTAACATCATTTGCATATATTAAACTTTCATAGATGATGACATTTGTAGTTTGTTTTACCATCAGGATTTTACTTCAGCACATGAGATAATTCCTTTTTAAAGCTGAGCTATTTTAAGCAACACGGGTTTCTGAATCCTCACCAGAGCTGTGTTGGTTCTGTGATGTTTTACCACTAACTCCATAGATTTTTTTTGTAGTAAAATGAAAAAAAAACCCACAAACATCATCCTTCCCCTTCCCCTCACAAGGCCTATTTGGTTTCATAGTACACAAAGGGGTTGTTTCTTGATTGTTAAAATTTAATCATGCAGTATTTAGTTTTAGTACTGTTGTTATAATGCATCCATAAATGCATGCTCTATGCACTTTCTACTGCCCTGGTGCTAGCTTAATTGCCCCAAAGAACTTAATTACTTTTAAAATGGATTAAATGTGCTGCAAGTTAGACAATCTTGTTTGAAAATCCCATTAATGTTCCTTTATTCCTTGTCTATTTGCCATTTCCCTCCTATCTTCATCTCTTTGTTAATTTCAATCATATTTGATTTGGAAAAAAAACCCAACCTGGGAATTTAATACAGTTCAGTGTATTCTGTGTTACCTTTTGAATCTGAGCCATCATTCTCTGCTATCATGAAGGAATGTATAAGGAGGCTGACCTACCTGAATGCTTCTGACTGCTCTAAAAATAGAACCAGAATAACAATTTCTCTTGGGTTCAGAACTTCACTGTTTTTCTTTCTCATTTTTATGCCAACTTGGTAATTACTTTCTATTGCAAAAATCACAAAATGTGTTGGACTTCTCCTTGTAACACGTACCAGAATAGTCTCTGGCACAAATAGTTCAGAACCAGATATTTCTTTGAAACCCCTGTCAAATGGCTGGAATAGTCCACCTCAGATACAGCCACTCAGACTCCTTGATTTTTGTGAAAAAGAAATTTAGTCTAAATAATTGATACTCTGATCGTGGATAACTGACAGTTCAAACTTCTTGTAAGTTGCGTTAAAAAAAAAAATCTCCATTTTGAGGAGATACATTTGTCACAGGGCTTTGGTCACTTTTGAGAGAAAATTTTCCCTCCATACAGACTGTTAAGAAATGCTAATAATTGATATTTAAGGAGAACAACAGAAGTGGCCAAGCCTGGAGGACATCTGGGTCTCACCTCTCTGGGGTTTCTCGGGAAGGGGCGGAGACAGGGCGAGGGTTGGGGCTGGTCAGAGCCGGGACAGGGCAGCTGCGCTCCCTCTGTCTCTCGGTTTCGGAGGAGGACGCGCAGCGGCCGCCGGGGGAAGGGAACTCGCTGCTGCTGCCACCGCGGTCCAGCCCGGCCTGTTTCTCCTGCCGTGGCTGCTGAGGTTNCCTCATATAAATACTTAGTAAAGATCTGTTATTCCTATTCCCTATCTCTGCCTGAGAGCCCCTTAATTTCAAAATACTACTAATTCGGAGGGAAGGGGGTTTACATTTTTCATCCCAAGGGAGGCTCCTGCCTTTCTTGGCAGACACCTGTCCAAACAGCGACAACATTGAAATTAGAATTCTTAAGCAGGTAAATTACAACAGCGTTTACTCAGGTTCAAAAGAGGCATGGTTGCCCCATGTTTTTTCCTGCTGGACAGCTGGCTTAGAAGCTCTCAGAATCTGATGCCTCGCAGGTAATGCTGATATCGGTGCCTCTGGGGCTGCAGTGTAAATCACATTGCTGAAATGGAGAGAAGATTAAATTTGCAAAGTTAAGGTTTGTAAACATCCTTCAAAGCCCTGAGGTTACATTTAATGTTTCTCTTCTCTTGGACACACATAGCACTGGCATAATTGAGCAGTGAGCTGCTATGGACAGACTGGGAATAAACAACTGGATGTGAAAATGTCTTAAGTTGCCTTAGCTAAGAAACCTACATGTTTCATGTTCTGAGCCAGAAGTGATTACAATCTGTGCAGAAAGTATGGGCTAATAACCTGCAGCCTGCCATATGAATTTGGTACATGCAAGCTGAGCACACGTGTGAAGCCTAGAGAATCAGAATTAAACACAGAGCCCTACTGAGCTGACATCAGATAGCATAAGCAAACAAGTTTTGCATCTCCTGGTGTTTAAGTAGCATGTAAGTAATTTTCTTTTCATATAGCATTATAAAAATTCAATGTGCTTTTTAGCTTTTTTTTGAAAGGCAAATCCTAATAGTTACTAGCCTAGCAATTTTCCCATCATGTATCATCAGCTACACTTGATCCTCAGATTTTTATTATGTGTCACAGACTGAAAATTCATTATTTTGATTACTGTCTGAGCTATAGAATTAACAGAGAAGGATATTTAGAGAAGATGGAATGTTTTTTGTAAATGTAGTTTACCAAAAACAAGCAGTTAGCTTCCAATGTCATGTTCGGGATGAAGATAAAATTAGTTAAATTTGAAGCGTACTTCTTCACACCTTTCACTACCTTTTCCAGTGATAGCATGGCCCCAGTATTTAAATATTTATCTTAACCTTACTGTTCTGGTAAGATTTCCTGGAGGAACAGAAAATATTAGGAAACTGGTGACTCGAATAGTTACTGTTCTAATAATTGGAATGAAAAGTCATGGAAGAAAATAAAGCAGCCTCTTTCATCCTGTGCCAGTCCATGTTCGTGGGGTGAAGAGAAGCTGAAGGAGGTTTGTAAGAAAGACAGGGACAGACTAAAAATCAGGGTCTGTTGTGATAGAACAAGGGGTAATGGTTTTAAAACAAAAGAGGGTAGGTTCAGACCAGGTTTTAGGAAGAAATTTTTTTACTATGAGAATGGCAAAACACAGGTTGCTCAGAGAGGCTGTAGATGCTCTGTCCTTGGAAGTGTTCAAGGCCAGGCTGGACTGGGCTCTGAGCAGCCTGGTGTAGGTGAAGATGTCCCTGCTCATTGCAGGAGGGTCAAGCTAGATGACTTTTGAAGGTCTCTTCTAACCTGGACCATTTTCTGATTCTATGATTCTAATGAGAATGGGAAAAAATCTCATCTGTCAAAGTGTCGTGGTTGGTACCTTTCAAGCTAAGCAAAATAAAGAGTACTTCACTTTGCTCTAGAAAGGATCAAAGCTGTTGCTAAGGTAGTGGAAGTGCTCTCTCTATGTCTCATGTCTTTCCAGTGCAGGGCATGTGACAGTGATACTTTTTAACTAAAACCCACAGGCTTTTATGTCATTGTGCTGAAGGATAGAGCTTTCTTTTCAAATGTCTTCCTGCTAGATCTGTCAAGGCAACTTTGCATCTAAAACATTCAGTCCTCTAGCTATTACTTTTCTGATGTCCATTTCACAGAACAACCATAGTGTGAAAATAAAAAACAAGTCTAAAAAGATTGAGGACGTAAGAATATGTGGCACCTGCCCCTCCTCACCTCTTTTGCGAAAATAGTCTTCACATTATAGGGTGCAGAAAGCTCTTGCTCAATCTGTGGAATAGCAAACCCAATGAGAACTTGAAGAAAACGTGTTTCTTTAGAATTCCTTTCATCTTTATGGTATGTCTGTAAAGCAACAGTCTGGTGAAAACCAAAAAAAGCTCTTTTCTGCTGTCCTAGCATGACACCATGATTTCCTGACACACTGGTGATTGCAGATGAGGCTGAGCTGAGACCGGTGCAGGAATTTTCTGAACTTTGCAGCATTCATATTTTATGTCCTATTGGGCATAAAAAACAAATATTGAAAAAAACAAATATATGATGCTGATGAATGGAGAATAATAATTGCTTGCGCTTTCTGTTTACTGATGACAGGGTATAAATGATGATTAGCATAAGTCACTTCCCACTTGGACATCCTGAGAGACATGCATGCAGATTCAATACTTCATATTTTAAAAGCCTAAGAGCACCTTTGGCATTATCAGACCGCTGTTTGTGATGGTTTAAGAGATGACAAAGACTGTGACAGCTAAGCTCACTGCCTCACCTTCAACTGCTCCAAAGTGCCTTTTGGGGCACCTTTCTACTCATGGGACTGGACTCTGCAAGGTATCACTGGGTCAGACTTGGTTGAGCAGGGCCTCCATGGGCTATCCTGAGACTGTGATAACCCATCCACAGGCTGGAAAAGTGGCCTGTGACCACACCAGAGCTTCAGGGCTTTGCTGAGGAGCTGCAATAGGCCTTTATACAAGTGTTGTTTAAAGAGATATATTCTGCTTCTCATTGCTTGTTAAAATGTTTTCCTTCTAAGACACTGATTCTGAATCATCTATTTGCATACAAATCTGTGAGAACTGCAGCTGTCCTGGGATGACCCTGGGATGTTGCAGTGAGTGCAAACATCTCCCCCAGTGCTCCATGTTGTGATTTTATTCCCAGTATTTTGATCACTTGTTTATGGTTAGGCTTTAAAGGAAAGAGACTATCCATATGCTCATCAAACAAGTCACTGGAAGCAAGCAGGCCCTGTAGGATCTCAGCAGCAGGATGACTGTCTGGGTGGAAAGTGAAGACTTTGTGGGGCAGAGCTGGCCTACAGGCTGGCCCTGTGAGGCTTTGCTCCCCTGCAGGGTAGGATTTACCAACCTGTGAGCAGGACACTTGGACATTCAGCCTGTTAGTCATCCAGGCTGGGGTCTTATCCATCTTTTGCCATCTCATCTGGAGATTCTCATTGAATCAGTGTTCAACCACTCGGAGTCTCTCTGGGTCAGGCCTTCAGGTGACTTTTCTTCTCTGCTGATGAAGGCTTGTACCCTGCCAGGTGCTCTGCAAGCAAGGGAGAAGCCCCAGTAGGGCCTGCAATCTAGTCAGAAGAAATGTGTATGTGAAGCCCAGTGGAAAAGAGGATCCCTAGGAAAGCTGATGGAACAATGTCAGGGACATCTCTTTCCAGCTGCATGAACTTCATACCAAAGTTTTGTGGCTGTGAGCTGCAGAACATGGGCCTCATCCTTCCAAGGGTATAACTCTGAACTGCTGCTTGGAAGCACGGTGCAGATGAGACAGTGAAAAGCCAAACTTAAAACACTAAAAATTAATTGAAGCAACTTTGCACTGATGAGATTGTCAGCACTGACAGAAAGGTGGGCTGAAGTCAGCAATGTACAAGAACTGTATTATCTGTTGGACATGACATATATTTTCTAGGAAATGAGGCAGCAGCATTGAGGGATCACAGTGTTTAATAATTCTTAGAGGAAGAGATTTCATCCTTCAAGCTGCCCTTATGGCACTTAGCTGTTGACCTTTATCTGAAAGCTTATCTACCACCCCCACCCCCTCCCCACACACACTTCTCCAAGGACATTTACAGAAAAGCTAATGTCATGAACCAGGAACAAAGCATTTTTCTTGGCAAAGCTGAGCAGGGATCTTCAGGCACTGTCTACAAAAAGAAAATAAGGGAGGATGTGAATGCAAAGTAAAATGCCTGTTCCTGGCTATTGCTCTGTGAAGATGCTCTTTTCCTGCAATAAAGATAACTTAAACTGAAGATAAGGGCTCAAGAACAAATTACTTGTGGTAAACTAACTGTGAGGACATACCTGCTGCTCTGTATCTAGTGACCATTGCACATCCTTTCTTTAGGGTCCAATAAGGGATCTTCTGCCTTTTTCTTGGAGGAACTTTGCTTGCATCACTGAGGCACTATAAGGAAAAAAACATGGCAGAGAAAGCTCCCTCAGGCAGCTTCCCCAAAGTAGGTACCTACAGTGTGCTGCAAGTTCAAACCCCGATTTCCCTGGCTGTAACTCCTCTGTCTTTGGTGTGAGCCAGTAAGGGAACTGGTTGCAGTAAGTCAGGGTAAGTCTGTCCTGTGGAAGGGTAGGAATGCCTCAGCAGATGGGAGAGAAAAGGGTGGCAGAGAACTTGCCAGAGCCCTGTGACTGGGTCCCAAAGCATAGGGGATGGCAGCCAAGACAGCAGGGTGTACTCCAACAGCACCATGACCATGTGTGGGTCTCCCTGCCTCTGTGTGAACAGAAGCACTCTATAAAACCAAAAAGGTTAAATGAAAAGATCTACTTCCAAGGGAAACCTCTTACATCTTGTGAACAGCTTTCTTCTTTTTAATTCATTAACTCCAACTCAAAATTGCATAATGGTGAGAGACCTTTTTTTGCCCCTTATAGGAAATGCATATGTTTGAGATAGAAGAGTTGTTTCAGATGCTTGAGGAGGATGAAATATGAGTCTGCTCAGTAACTTGGAGAGAATTTTACTCTGAAATTTGAAAATGGCACAATCTCAAGTTTAGTTCTGCAAATACCCTAACACTTAGGTATTCTCAAGGCAGGAAAAAGCATATACATGAAAGAAAAGCATTCAGGGTTTCTGGGCCTTCCTCTTAAGATAGCAAAGACGATATCCAACTTTTACTTCAGCTGTCAAGATGGCTTGGCAGCCAAACATAGCTCAGCAATGAGTAAACTCTAGGCTGGTTGTTGTACATATAAATCATCTCAGTGGATTTCTGGAACTGATCCTCATTACTTGTTTGCTTTACTTGTACCTTTAAAATATAGGAATTTAGACGCAGCACAAGCTCCCATCCTGGGAGCATTCATCTCCTCCTTTGCCTTGGGAAAAGATTTTATTCCTAGTTTGGCCAGAAAATGTGTGCATCCATTTTCTACACTCTCCCTGAGAATAAAGGCATGACAAAGATCGAGGACTGGAGAGATTATTAATTGAAGTAATACTTGCATGAAGACAGTCCTCAGTCATGTGAGGGATTGTTAGAGTTGTCTTATTTCACTAGTCAAGAACCTAAGCTTTTACTTTTCTACTTCTGAGAGACAGCAGGCCAGTGGGACTGGTTTTGCCTTTAGTCCTGAGCACTGCCTGGCAATGCATGGGCAGCAGCATTTGAGAAATGCCAGGAGGGAGGTTCAGGCCTGCTCATGCCTTCCCTGCTACGGGGCCTCAGTCCCAGGCACACCTGTCCTGTTCTCACCCATCCCATTCCAAAATCCCCTGTGTCTAGACTGGGCTAGGCCAAGCCTCCAGGAGCCTGGGCCAGGACAGGGCATTTGCTTTGCTTTGCTTTGCTTTGCATTGCATTGCTTTGGCATTCACAAGTAGGTACCTTTTGCATCTTCTTTGGTTGAGTCTGGCACAGTTTGGAAAAGGGGTCCACTTTGAACCCTGTGACTGAACAGGAGTGTCTTCCTTATTCCCTTTTATCCTCACCCTTTCCTATCCTTACCCTTCCCCATCTCTGCATGGATAATTTTGGAGCTGAGTTCACTTTTGTAGTGATTGAGTTCAGATTTCAGATTTCAGATTTCAGATTTCAGATTTCAGATTTCAGATTTCAGTTTGCTTTTTCTCTGTGTGCTTTTACCATGTAGTAACCAGTAGAGCAAACCTTGACAATGACCTCTGTCATGCTTTCACTTTTGCCTTCTTTTGCCGATGGGAACTTTTGGGGATTTTAATATGATGCATTTGCTACCTTCTTAGTAACAGCCGTACCTGATACCTGTCACTAAGAGATAGTTTACAAAATATGTCAACCTTTGATTGTGTGATACTTTAGGTGTGCTGTGGAAATTGCTCAGATAAAGGGACAGTTAAAAATCACTATTCTGGAGTTAGGATGTATTCTGAAAATCTTGCAGGAATTCTAGAATGATGAATGGATCAAAGTTTCTGTCACATGCAGAGACAGCCTCTAGGTGTCAGTAGAGTATACAAAGTGTAAACAGGATTTGGGGTTGGATAACCCAAGCGCTTTCAAGATACAGGGCTGTTTCGGGAGAAGTTAATTGTTTAACTGATCAGTGAGTTATTTTCTCACGATAGAAAAAGTATAATCAGGTTTCTGGTATTTGATATTCTGGGCAAACAGTCTGATTGTTTGACATAAATTGAAGCATGAGTAATTTATGGGGCTACCAAAAGAAGACTTTAAAATATATGATATTGATAAGACAGAGAAGTGTCACAAGCTCAAGTCAATCACCAACTTCTTTAATAATTAGAGATCAGTTGTGCAAGATGTTCTGCATCCTGAGATTATTGTATCTCATGTTCTAGATTTCTAGTGCTTTGAAAGCAAGTCATAAGGACTAATTATGCTGGAAAGCTGGTGTGCTCCAAATATGTGGATGTTGGCAGTAGAAATGTCCGTAGATGTATTTTTTGGCAAGCTAAATGTCTGTAGCAGCTTCTCAGAGACCTGAAAAACTTCGAGAAGATTTCCATGTTAGTTCAAACCTTGACTTGTTTCCTACTCCTGCAGTGTCTTCAGTTCAGGGGAGCATGTAAGCAGTCTTTCCTCAGAAAAGAGTTTTGCATGTGTTTAAGAATGTCCTTTATCCTCATTGGCTTTGTTGAGCCATAGTTACCATCTCAAAGTATTTCCCAGAGTAGGTACAAGACCGCTTATGACCATGGGTTTTCTTTTTCTTGTGTTTTATCAACTTCTTGTGAGTGATGGTTCTCACAAAACTAAAATCCTGCAATGCAGAAAACTTATTTCACAGTCTACTACACTTTTTATTTATAGGCCAAATGCAAAAAATTCCTGTATTAAAATTCAGCAAAGCATTATAAGAAACCTACTTTCCCCCCTCCCCATTTGAACACATTTCCAGTTTAGGATTTTAAAATGTTTTAAGGAAATCAGGTCTTAGTCATCTTATTAATGCAGAGACTTGAAGCAAGGCTGAAACTACAAAGTGGCACAATCCTAGGATCTGATATTAATGGGAAATGTAATACTCCTGAATTTTTAATAAATAATTTTATTTTTCATTTTAAATGGGCTGAAGTTATTGGGAGAGTCACATGAACTCCCTTGTATCTCAGATTGTGTGCCAATATTTTCAACATACTAGAATATATGTTTATTTTACAACATGAGTGAAAGAAGGTAAACTCTTCACTGCCAGAAAACCAAGTTTCAGAAGCCATAGATTCAAATTTTGTGTGCAGACAATGAGATCATGAACCCTCTGAAGAAAAACTTTATTGTGCTTTCACTGAAGTTAGTGCTTTTTGAGCAGCATTTCCTGAGGTATAGCTAAATCTTTGCTGATGTTTTCCTGTCTTCAGAATTAGAATGCTAAGTCTTTTTGAAAGGAAGTTATCATTTGGAAAACTCTTATGTTCACAGAAAACTTTGGGTACTTTGCCACAGGATGGCAGTGTGACAGCACATGACATTAAATCTGATTTTTTGGAAGTGTTCTCGAAACACTGGATATTGGAGATAGAATTTGTCTGTAACTAAGTGCAGCAGTGTTGCTTTTTAACTTTTCAAAATATCATTGTTCCCCTTGTATGGTTAGTGTGTCTTTGCATATGTTTTAATTAAATTGTTTTCCTTTTGTGCTGTTTATTAGCTATACAATAAGCTCTAATAAAGAATAATGAATCTCCTGAATATCCCTATTGTATCCTATGGTTAATAGTATTTTATTTGTAGACTACTTCCCACCATATTTTTTTTCAGAAAAGTAATTTATTCTTTAAAATGTACTTGTTTTGCTTCAGAATGGAATTGTGGATGTGGTTCATCTGGTGTCTTTTCAATTTAAAGGGTTGGGGTTTTTTATTAAATCAGTTTGGAGACTTAAGTTTGTAGTCCTTTGGTAGGTTCTCATAACTCTTCTTTTTCAGTCTTCAAGCCTATCTTTTTAAACATTATTGTTTATCTCTCTGGGATATTTTATTCTTTAGTATTTTATTAGTATTCAGTTCTTTCCATGCTTCCACTGCTTTTTGAGTAAAAATCACTACTGTCAGAAAAAGAGTGGGCATTTTTAAACTTGGAGAATACTTTAACAGTTCTATGCAAATATGATGTTGTGAATCTTTGCTGTTAACTGTTTCCAGTCAATCTGTTGTGGAGTCTTGCTAGACCTTCACTGAAGATATCTGAGAGCTAAACAAACCAATGTAAATTTGCCTTCATGACAAATTTTCAAGCCATATTTATCAAAAACATTATTGTTATGTGCAATTTATGTTTTATATCAAAGCCATTAAAATTTTTCATCCTTTTGTGATTAGCCAAGGGGTACCACAATTTTGGACTTGTACGGAAATCCAAGTCCTTTCTAGGTGGACTCTAGGTGATCCACTTGAATGTGTTGCACTTGCCCAATTCATAAGATGGAGCTGGTTTTTGTAGAGATCATTTTGTCCTTGAGCATGTCTAAATAACAGTCAGAGCAAAGATAGCTTGCAGCAACTTTTAAAATTTATTCAGTCTCCAAGAAAAATGGAATAAGTTTTGACTGGGACAAAATAACCTGAAAAATCTCATCTTAGTTTTGTACTGAAATTCTGCATTCAAACTGATATTCACTTTATTTCTGCAGTGATGGGCACCGAGTTATGTGGTAATTCTGCCTCTGCTAGGGTGATGTGTTGGTATTGTGCTATAGTCAGTTTTGGTATCTGCCTAGCAAAAATAAAACCTTTAATTTGTCTTACTTAAATGTACTGTTCTGTCAAAGTTACATATGAGGTTTAGAAAGATGTTTTAGAAGTCAGTGTAAGTTGACATTCAGAGTAATTTCTGAGTAATATGAACTCAAAATGAAACTTAGTGAATTACTAATTAAACATCTAAATGGTTTGATGATTAAAAGCAAAATGAACAGAACACTATTTTTCATAAAATGTTTCTCCTTAACTACTGTGCACAGCAAGAACACAAATTACTTGTAAAGATGCTTGTAGTTTCAAAAAAATGCTGCAATTCTGATACTCAACATAGACAACATCTAAAATCTATTCTGCCTGTTCTGTTGAGCAAGAGATGAGGAATTGACTGAAGATACTTTTCTACTATTGGGTTTTCAGTGTTGACTAACCTTAAAACCTTCTATTACCATCTCTAGAGATCTTTAAGAATCCCATCCTGACAGGGGATTTTAATATATCTTTACCCTGTCACGATTCATAATGAGTATCTATTTTAGCTATTGTTTCTATGTACATTTTATCAATTCTACATTTTCTAACTCCTACTTACATGCCTGTCATGATTCTGTTACCTTCTGAGTACAGGCATGACTTCATTTATTAAAAAGTTATTGGCAAGAAGTTTTTCTTTTCTCTGCTTCTCATTTCATTGTATGTTTATTAACTCAGGTATTTTGTTTCTGAAAGCAGAAATCTAGGAATTTTCTTGATCTTTCTTTTCCTTCTGTGTGATATTTTTCTGTCAAGCTTTTTCTGTCTGCTCTTGGAACACAGACAGAATTTGTACTTAACATAGTATTGCCTCTTTTCTCTGTGTTTGTAGCATCTTTTTCTTTCCTGATACAACTTCTTACAGCCTTTCTATATCTTCTTGCTGTTTAGCCAGGTAATCTAAACACAGCTACTCTTTATTGCTGCAAGAGAAGAGAGGGAAGTTTTCCACTCCAGGATGCAGAATTTAATACCCATGTGTAGTGGTTTCTTGTCACTGCAAAAAGACTTTTTAAAGCAAGGGCATAGCAACCTGACCACATCAGGGACAAAGATCTCAGATGCAGGTGCATAAATCACACAAATGGAAAAGCTATCACATAATACCAATGTATTGGAAAATAGCAGGATCGAGATTGAATTATTTACTCCTGAAATATTTACTAGATACTTTTACTTATGTCTCTGATATTTTGATGAGCAAGAGCTAGGTGTTTTTATGATTTTGCAAACTGTTTCATGGCAAAGATCATATTACTAGCAGTTTTTTCCTAAGATCATAGGTAGTCTGTTTCTGCCTATCAAATACAGTAATTTTCTATCATTCTCCATTTCAGCTCTTGATTCAATTATTCTACTTTTGCATAGTAGGTCTCTTGATCATTTCTCTTACTTGGGCCTGCAGATCCTCAAAGAACTAAAGATTAATTTTGTATTACCCCAACTCTCTCAGGCTTTCATATAGAGCTTATTGAATCACCTTCTCTAAATGGTTTTGGTTTTCTATTTCCCCACTGCAACTCACTTCTCTACATTATTGGATAAAGCTGGAGTACACTTGAATCCTCATTCTTATATACATGTATAAGTCCAGTTACTAGTGAATGGTTATGAAATTACTTACAGTTCTCACTATGCTTTTTACTGTACTTTGCATTACTATGTGATTTGGATGTTTCATAGCTCTCATCTTTTGTTTGCACTACCCAAACTTATTTCTCTTTTAATAAGCTGCTAGAGCCTGCCTTTCTCAGCCTCATTGTATTAATTCTACTTACCACTTTTAGTAGTTCCAGCAATTGATACTAATTAAATGAGCTGTGGAGAGAAAAGTCTATTTGATATGCTTGCCCCAGAATCATAGAACACAGGACTCTGAAGTGCCTGCAGTCTCTTTGGCCTCTCTAAGGCAAGGCAAATCATGTACATATCATCACAGACTGTTCTTAAAAATCTTCTAGAGTTGGAGTTTACACATCCTCTTCACCCACTCTTTGCTGCTGTGTTTTTACTTGTGGTCTGAAAAAGTTCATAGAACATGTATTGGAAAAGACCTCAAAAGATAATCTGGTCCATCTTTTCATGTGAAAGGGTGCCTACCTAAATGAGCATATCTAGCACCTGTCAGTCACATCTTGAAAACCTTGGGTGATGGGACCTCTACCATGTCCCTGGGGAGGCTGTTCCAATGATTGACTGCTTTCACAATTTCTGCTTTATGTAGAGATGAAACCTTGCCCAGTGCAACCTGTACCGATTGCCCTTTGTCTTTTCCATGTGGCTCTTTGTGAAGAGAGATCCTCTGGCCTCCTTGTAGACACCCTTTAAGTACTGTAATATTGTGATGAGGTCCCTCTGAGGCCTCTTTTCTCCAGGGAGAAAAGACCTAACTCCTTCAGACTTTGATCATCTTTGTGTCCCTTCTTTGGGCTGTCTCTAGGCTGTCTGCATCTTTCTTTGTTGGGACCAGAAGTGAACTCAGCCTGTCAAGTGCTGAGTAGAGTGGGACAACTGCATTTCTGTCTCAGCTAATAATGCCTTTTGTGCTGCCCTGCATATGTATATTACTCCTGATACCTGCAAAGAGAGGAGATTATTGCCTTCCTATATGCATCAGTCAGGAGAAATATTCTTCAGAATTTGAACACTAAAGTGATTTTTCCCCTTGGTCTCTTCAGCCCGAACAATCTCAGTGCTTTTGGTCTGTCCTCAGAGATGATGTGTTAAAGATTTCAGCTGTTGCTTTTTCTTAGACTCTGGCATTTGTCCAAATCTTTCTTAAAATGTACCTGAATTAAACACAGTATTGCAGGTAAGCCCTTAGAGTTGAAAAAGGTAAGACTTTATCAATCTCCTGCATGATAGTCATGTGTGGCACTGATGCTGTTGACTCACGTACAGCATGTCAGTCCTGTAGTTTCAGATCCTTTTCAGCACAGCTGCCAGCTAAACATTCCCCAACTTGTATGTGTGCTTGTTGCTCTGCATCTACATCTTGCACGTGTCCTTACTGAATTGCAGTCTCCTTTTTCAGATTTATTTCCTGTTTGTCGAGATCACTTTGAATTACAGCCCTCCTGCCCAAAACACTTGCAGTTCCTCACAGGCTGGTGTAACTGCCAGTTTAAAAAGCTTCCTCTTTACTTTACAACTCACTTCAAGAACTAATGCATCAAACGGTATCAGCCCCAGGGCAGACTCCTGCAAATGTCACATTGGTAGTGAATTAATGATAGCGACTTCTGAATAGGTTTTCCACCAGTTTTATACCTTCCATGTGCATATTTCCTCTAGAGTAGGTAACATTTGCATAAGCAAACCAGGGATATGTGAAAAAGTGTCAAAAACTCTATAAAAGATGGGTATATGGCATCTGCTGCCTCCTCTTTGTGCACAAAGTGTTACCCTCTCAAAGCATGTTACTCTTTTCACAGAAAGAAACTATGATCTGACCAATTTATTTTCAACACAACTATGATGAGTGCTACTTCAGTCATGCAGTGGTTTGATTATTCATTCCATGATTTGGTTTTCTTTTTTAATAGGAGCTGCTGCTAAACGGATGGTTAGGTAATTTCCAAACAACACTTTTAATCTTTCCCTTATGCTTTTCTATTTATCCTTGCTCAGCCTTGAAGCTCCTTGAGATGGTTCAAAGGAGGCTCACAAAAGCAGAACTGCAGAAGAGTTACAAGGTAGGACTAATTCTTTTTATTAGAAGGAAAGTTATGCTGAGGTACTTGTGCTGAGGTACTTTCAAGGCTGAGATGCTTGCTAGGCTCATACTAATACTTTCAGAACTGGGGAAGAGTTTTGTCTCTGGGTTTGTCTCTTTTGCTTCCTTCAGCAGTTACCAGTATGGTTTGCTTGCTGATATCATTCATCTTGGCTGAGCCAGCATCTGTCACTGCTGAGAGCCAAGCCCTTGTCTATGCTTGGGACATACAGCTTAGTCATGAGAATGGAAACATTTTGTGAAGAAATGTCTACAGGTACTTGTGTAAAATCTAATGGCCCCTTACCTCTGTAGGTGAGATCAAATAGGATGATTTCATGCTATTTTAATAGCTTTCAGCTACTAAATATTATGAACTTTAAGAGTAATATATCTAAGAAAATTTCTTTCGATTTTCTGTTTTGTTTCATTTTCTTGGCATATCAAGAGTGCCCCTTTTGATTATTTTACTCCAAGTTTATATTAATGTGCAGTTCTGAGCTTTGTGGGAGACATCCATATTTCACAGAAAAAACCCAAACATTTCATTGCAAACCCTGATATGAAGCCACATACTGGCAAATTATAGTTGTGGGTTGCTGATTTGGAAATTCTTTTCATACACTTCAGCAACACAAGATCCATGTTAGAGGTAAATAATAATTTGGGTGAAATTCTGCTGGTTCAAGTAAACTGAGAGACTTTCTTGTTTTACAGAATTAGTCTTTTACATGTTAACTGCTTTTTACATAAAGCTGTATCACAGTTAGAGTCTTAAGTTAATTTTAATATTAAATGCTATTTTTATTAATACAAAAAAAAGTCGGAATGTTAAGATATTTTCAAGGTAGCTGAATACTATTCTCACTTTTACTAATTCATAGACAGTCTCAAAAATGCTGGGAAAAGAACTCCAGAGGCATACATTGCCTTCTTGTAGCCACTGTGGCTACACAAAGCCTTTTTTGAGGAGTAAGAGTGTTGGCCTCATCTCTTAGAGACACCTTGAAAAGGAAAATTTGCCAGATTGTTTACATGAAAGTGGAAAAATTTATTGAATTTTTTACGTTTTTTAGTGAATTAGCTGCTGATCCGAAATGGCTAAAGATAAAATACTTCAATTTCACATTCCTCTTTGCACTTAAAAAAAATCAGTGTATACTCAAAATATAACCATGTTTCTTAGGCAGAGGAGTACTAAATTATCCCCTAGTTTGTACTATTGTTCCAGTGACCCATACATGCTGTGGAACCTAATAATCTTTTAAGTGGTTTGCAGCTGATAGCACTTGCTTGCTTCAGATTTAAGTTTCTCTCTCTTATAAAAATAGTCTTTTTCAGAGAAAACCAGACTTTTTCAATAAATGCATGGCTTATTTTCTTTTTAGTAACACAGAGATGTAAAGTTATATTAGAAATAAGGGGGTGGGGGGGAATTGTTCACTGAAAAAACCTTATTCTTTTAAACTTTGCTTTGGTTGTATCTTTACATATTTGTCTTTTGACAGTCAAAAGACTTTAAAGAATTTCTGATTTTCTTCTGTTTTTCTGCCCTGTTTTACTCAGCTGTGATACAAGACAACTTGAATGACAGAGGCATTGATATTTTGAGCCCTGGTGTCAGACTGGTTTTATTGGTAATATTCTCACATTTAGCCAGAAATTTCATTGGCTTTGTGCTGGTGCAAGACCAGAGAGGGATAAGAGTTTAACCTGCTGTTATCTGCACTGCTGACTGTCACACTATTTTAATGGATTCCTGGGTTTCAGCTGAAACTGTGGTGCCTGTTCCAATGTCTTCCCAAGCTGCTTGAAAGAGCATCCTTAGCCCCAGGCCAGGCTTATCCTGGTCATCTCTGTGGTGCTTGCACTGTCTCGGGAGACAGGCTGTGCTCACTCCTTACCACTCTGGGAGCCTGGACTGGTCTCAAAGCCAGAAAGGGAGAAGTAAAAGAGCCCATCTGCCTGAGGCAGTTGGTTTTTTCTTAACCTGTGACTGATTTTCTTCATCTTCCTTTTTTTGCTAAGGTCATGTTTGGAATAAGTCTAGCTCTGATTAAGATACAGCTAATAAAGATATATCTTACCTCCATCATTTTCTCATTCATGATCACATGTAGTTGTTAGAAAGAGCCAATAGAAATATTATGCAATTATTGTACAATAGCTCAAGTAGCTTAAATAGCTCAAATGTATACAACTTAGAAAAATTATGTAGTGAAATGAATTTGTGTGTGCAAATTCTAAAAAAATTACCTGTCATGCTCAGTTTACACAGAAAAGCCAGTTTCTTTGTTGATAACTGAAGTGTTAAACCTCTCTAGAATAATCCAGCAACAGGCTGCTCTTTAGGGAACATGCTCTATTCCATTAGCAGAGAGGTTGAAATTTTTATCTATTAAAATAACTACTAAGATTAAAGATTACAGGATATGTGCAAGGGTGTGTTTACACTCAGGTGGGTTTTTTTACTCTTTCTTCAGTTAGTGGTTCTTACTCAAGAAAGGTGTGCCTGGGAGTGCAGCTCTTTCAAGAACTGGGCCAAAATTTCTATCATGGCAAAAATTTTCCACTAGTTTCAGGTCTTGGTTCTGCCAGCTATCCAGAGAAGATACATTCTAAACATAGCATCCAAAGGGCACTATGTGTATTTTTGTCATTCCTCTTTATGTTTTTCTACAAATGTAGTAATGTATTCTTCATAATGTAATCTTTGTAAAGTATTGAAATAAATAAACTTATTCTTATTTTTCTCCCACATCTTTTCTGGTCCCTGGTTTGATTGCATGGTGAGAAATAGTAGATGTTGCATTCCCCCAAGGGTGGGAACATCAGCAAGTCCTGCCTCCTCACAGAGCATCATGCCATTATAGAGGTTGGGAAGGCATAAAGAGTCTGGTGGGAACATCTCAAGTGAACTGAGGCTTTGTTACTCCTGGAAACTTGGGTGCCAGATTTGGAGAAAGAAATTTCTCAATGGGTAAATATCTATCTCTAGGGAGAGAGGGTCTGGTATCCTGGGATTGTCTTAGATTGTCCTGTTCATACTCTGCATAAGACTGACATACATTAAATGAGCAAACATACATTTTTCAGAGAAAACAAGCTGAGGAAAAATGGATTTTCAAAAAAAAATTATTTTTCTTATAATGTTGGACCACTTCTACTGTCTATAAATATTCAGACATGTTCTCTCACTTTTCCTTGTGAAGTATGGCATTGTGGAGACTTGAGAATATAAACTTTCTTCAGGAAACAGAAAAGGAGTGATTGTTTTCTGAAAGGAGAAATGAGAGTATTCATGTAGGTTTCTCTGAGGCTAGGAAAGGTCTAGAAGTGAGCCAGGTGGGTGTTTTAACTATGTGAGAATTGTTTATGAGAACCTCAGGACCTCCCTGAGGAGTGAAAAGATCCAAGAATGGACTAACAGGACGAAGAATAATTTGCAGCTGGTTCTGGTTTCGATGTTCACATGGCACTGGGGAGATGAAGGGAGGTCTGACCTGAACACTTATAGCATCTCCTTAGTAAAGATATCCTTCAGAGCAGTGAGAGAACATTTTGGTGGTTGCAGTTCACTCTCCTCATACGAGGATCACAGAAAGGCTTTTAACTCTGTCCCTTGCAGCAGTTTTGTAGTAGCCTTGCCTTTCACATTTGGCACATAATACACACATGGGGATGTAAACTGAGTTCACAAAAATCCATAAAGGACCAAGTTTCTTTTTGAGCAAGGAGAATGCTAAGACAGCAGTTCTTATGTGGTTTCTGTTCAAAATTTTAGAGTTCTTAACAGAAACTGAATACAATATGCTTAAATTTACTGTTTGTAGAGCGCTGTTGTCATCTTGGATTCTTTACACATGAGACTGGGATTTTTTTTTTTTTTTTACTTTATGACAATTTTCTACAGCTCTATCCAGTACTAAAATGGATGATGGGAAAAAACCAATCAGCCAACCAAACGAACAAAAACAACAAACAAAAATCCCCACAAACCCCCCAAACAAACAAACAACAAAAACCCCACTCCACTCCCCAAAAAAACCAAAACCAAAAGCAAGCTAGTACTTCTTTTAAAGAAAAAAAAAATTTTTATCTGTTATATTCTAAATGGAAGCTTAAAATCATAAAAGTAATGATCCTTTTCAAAAGAAGTAGGAAATGGTCTAAGTTAAGAAAATAATATTGCTGCTCTTGTGTACCTAGACTTCTGTATGAGCAATAATTAAAAAAGACAATGTCTTTTTGCTTAATAAAGCAATTTATTTCCAACTTCTATGTGCAGCAGTCAAGCAAAAAGGATTGTCACATTTTTACAAATTTAAAACATTGTTTCATATGCATCCAGCTTTTGTTTAAATGCCAACCCTTCTCAAGTGCTGCATTATTATTTTCTGAACAAAAGTGTGTTGATCAAGTTCCTGAATAAATTTGTGTCCTGTTTCCTTGTGATTATCATATTAATTTCCACTTATTACTTTCAAAATGCACTAAATGGATATGTTGAATAAAAGTTTAAGTAAAACTTTATTCTTTTATGTCTTATGACAGACATCTATACTGCACTGTAGAGAAAAATTAACAGATATTCTATAAGGTGATGAAAGCTGTCTGATTTTCCTGGTTTTTTCTCTGGATTTAGGCTTGTTTTGAGTTGGGTTTTTTTACCCTTCCTTTCTTGTTCTGGGGCAAAACAAGGAAAAATAGTACCCTGGGGAAAACACTGCAGATTTAATGCATAGATGAAATATTTTCAGCCTAAAAGTAGTCATAGTGATGTTGTTTCTGCACATATTGAGTATGAAGTGGGACTAAGTCCTTCTTGGTACTAAAGCTAAGGAGCAGTGGTGAATCAATCCAGTACTAACCTGCTTGCTGCAGTTAATTTTTTTATATCAGTTTTGTCACTTTGAACTTTTTTTAAAATGGGTTACAAGTGTAAATTCTTCCATTGTTTGATTTTGCAAAAGCTGCATAAAACAGGTTTAGGAAGCTTTCTTCTTATCTGTTTCTTAAAGTGCAGTAGTGATGTATTTGCTCCCATGATCTTCATATTTGGAGAACTTTGCAGTCCTACTGGGTGAAATAAAAAGACCAACTCTCAAGCATTTTATTAAAAGGAAATGGGGAAACTGCTACAGAGACTTAAACCTTGCACAGTGAAGCAAAGCAAACTCTTGTAGCTCTTCTGCCCTACATCCTAAGCATAACACTCACTTTAGCTATCTACAGCTTGATACCAAATAATCTACCATGAATCTTTCATTGCTGCTGCCTGCATCAGCACCAAGTTCCTTGCAATTCCCAGGATAAGCATAGTCCCTAGTGTCATTAATTCTAAACCTGACACAATCAGACCTGAATCTTGTAGGCCTTAACTGCAGGCCCACAACCCATACACTGTGCCAGATGAACTGTGAGCCAAAGCCCATTTGCCAGCTCCAGCCTCCTGCCCAACCTTCCAGGCTCTAGCAGAAAGCCTGTCCTTTCAGTCCTGTGCTTCACTGGGAGCAATGCCTCCAGCTACATCCTAAATCTGAATTTCAGAGAAAATTTCATGTAGTGTTTGGGATTGTTTGTCCTTGAGGAACTGTATACTGATTTTGGTGAGCAAAGTTAAACTAGCTCTCCACATTTCCATAATGCAGTAGAACTCTCAGTTCGAATAGTGCCAGTAAGGCAGAATTGTTTCATACCACCATAGGTTAGCTGGAGTACATTTTTACTAACTGAACTCCAACATTGCCCATTTAAAGTAAACAGAGAAAGCAGAGGATACATGCTGTTAATACTTACCCCATAATTTATTGTCTTAAGTTAACAAGTTGCTTCTCTGCAAAATTTCATTCTCAAATCTGACAAGCAAGCGCTAAATTTTAGCTATGTACACCTAGAAATAGATTTTATAGCTTGAAGCTATATAGCTCATGGGAAGAATAACTGGTGCAGAAGAAAAGTTGAAGGTCAGCCTTATGCCCACTGGTACTTGCAAACAGTTTCAGAACCACAAGATTAGTCATGTCTTTCTATTAGTCATGATTATACAATTGCACCTAGGCACTGAAAAATAACCAGGTGCAATAGTACTTGAATTGTGATTTTAAATTATTAGTACTTCTTATTTCAATGATCTTGGGGAGGAAATTGAAAGCATCAAGTATTTTGCTTCATATTTTTTCTTCTGCAGATAAGCCATTTTGCTCCATTTTTAGGATCTCAGATAGGAAAAGTGATTTTAAGACTGCTAAGGTTGCTTTTTTTTTAAAAGAAAAAGGTTTTGTCATCTTCTAAGTAGTGCTATGTGCAGTAACATTTCCACTAGGTGAAAGGAAAAGCTGGTCATTAATATTTTGTAATGTGCTTTAACAACCAGATACAGTAGCAATATTAAATGACACTTTATAGTACCAATGCTAATATTCTGAATACTAAGAAACTTTACAGCCCACAAACAAAGAAAACATGGGAGATTTTACTGAAGTCTCATGGCTCTATGTTTTTCAATTAATACTGCTCTTAACATACTGACCTTTATCAGCACAAATATGTCCATACACACATAAGTTGCTTCTTCACAGAATCATCCTAAAAGGTTCATGATGTGATGCATTACAAGACTTCCATTTTTAAGTTTTACAGTCAATTCTTTCAGATGTATACAAAATACAAGAGAACTGTGTGGTTAAAAACACTTGCCATCTGACAGCTCCAGGCAGTGTGGAGAATGAGGCAGAGCCAGTCCAAATCACCTGGCAGAGCCTGAGCTCAGATGGGGCTCCTGAGCCAATGGGCAGAGGATGTGTGAGAAGTCAGCAGGTGAGGCCAACCATGGCTATGAGGCCCTTTGAGAGGACCTAGGTTGCTGCCAAAGGCATCATCTCCTTCTCCTGAGCCAAAGCTGTGTGTTAGCACCTGAGCTTAGCCCAGGTGTGCTGCAGAAGACAGAAAGTGTTTAATTGCTGTGGTGCTCCCAGGTTAACAGCAAATGCACTTGATAAGTACAAATGTTTCCAACACTTCAGTTGTGTGCAGCACTGCCTCAAGAATCTCCTTAAACTCAACAAGCAGCTCAGCTTCCATAGGTAAATATCTTTTACACACTCAGAGTTTGAGAAACCTCAGAGGTTTTCACTTTATGTGCTGGTAACTTTGGAGGTGTAAGATGGGCTTTCACAGAGCTTCTTCCTTCCTACATTGTGCTATGCCATGAACCCACAAGAGGAGTTATTCCAAGCACTGCATCCCAACACACTTCTGAGCTCAGAATGTGCAAACAGTGTCCAAGCCTCTTGGGTTCACTCCCTGTGACTACGGAAATATTTGTTGTTAAAAACAACAGCTGAAGTTTACTTTAGCCCTTTGTGTTCTAAAATATGTGTTCTTGTCCCTACTTACATCAAAGAGTTGTATTTTCTTTTGAAATGGCTTTTGTACTAACTAGTGCAAGCTGGCAAACCTCATTTCAGTTCCATGAAAAATTTCAAGATTTGGAAATATTTTTCATCCACATGGGGACAAAATGTCTAGATGGTACTCATGTGTGGATAGCAGATCCTCACTGCTTTTATGGTCTGGGACAACCTCTCCATTTTAAGGAAGTAGTTTTTTTGTAAGTTGAAGTTTCAGTTTATTCTGAAACTAAATCTGGATTCTGAATTCTGAAATTAAACCTGAGAGGATGCTGTGGCAATGGCTTTATCTGTCATGGGCAATTCATGACTCCAGGTGTGCCTCTTGATGGTATGCAAGGAATGTGAGTTCAGTCTCATCACACAGATTTTTAGTCTCATATTAACTAGATAAGGCAATGCCTACCTGTGAAGTGAGAGAACTGAAAGCATGGTAATGGTGAATCATTGTTCCTTATTTTTCTGGATCTTTTCTCTTTATTCATGAATTCTGCTATATACAATGAGCCACATTGTCTCTGATATATGTACGAATTCTATCAATAGCAACGAGAACTGCACATTGCCCTGTCAAACACTGTTTCTCTTTCACTATCTCTTCATAACCTTTCACATGGCATAGTTTGGTTAATTTTAGGCCTTTCTTTATTATGAAATGTTCAGTTTATTATTCTACTTAATTTTAAATCAGATTCTTCTTGTATTTAAAATATTTTTTCCTCCTTATCAAATGTGAGAGTCTATTTGGCATTCTGGCTTAGAAATATTTTCCTTACAATATTTTCTCCATCTCATAGTAGTTTGTTACAATCTAGGAGTTTTGACATTTATTTTATTTTATGAACAGAGCTTTGAAATGTCGAGTTTTATTTTGTTTTGACCCTTTTGCCTGGCGAATTACGTGACCACTGTAAAAAGATACAAGAAAAATATTTGGTCACATTTTTACCCTATCACTTCTGACGATGTCTTAGTCTAAACAGGGTGTCAGTCTTCTAAGCCAAAGTCTACCCATCAGTATGCAGGCAACCTTTTCATTGCACTAGGAGCAGTATGTGCATATTGAAAGGACATGCCATAACCTTCTCTGTATAACTTATCTTCTTTTATAACATAGTTTCTTATTTGGGTGGCTGAGATAATTTTTAAGCCCAGATAAAGGAAAAGTGATATTTTCAGAAACTTACTGTCTTTAAGAAACTTTTCTTTTGAATTAACACATAATAATTATTCAAGATTAGCAATATCTAGATCCTTACAGTCTCCACCAAAGGCATCTTAGGAATTTAAGAGTGACACACCTGAGGTGCTAACAATACCATATAGACTCTTTAAAACCAGCTGCTGCTGGAAAGTAGAAAATATGAATCTGTCATAAACATCAAGTGATGACTTCTACAGAAATCCTATTGGTTTTTGTGTGTTACAAGGACAGCTGCAGCCATGAGCTAAGTGAGACCTGCTCAGAAAGTGTTTGAGCAGTTTTATGGTCTCATTAGCAGAGACTCTTGGTGGAGGACCTTGGTGAGGGGCAGAAGATTTCTTCACCGAAAGGGCTGTCCAGCACTGGAGCAGGCTGCCCAGGGAAGTGTAGGTTGATTCTCCATCCCCAGAGGTATTTAAGAGACCTGTAGATGAGGTGCTTAGGGACATGGTTAGTGATGGAATTGGTTGATGGTTGGACTCAATTATCTTTCAGGTCCTTTCCAAACTAAAGATTCTATGGTTCTGTGCCTCTGGTGGGTTTCCAGTTGCTGTGGATGTGACATGGGTGTGTGGTGATGGCCTCCACAACTGACCAATGCTTTAGGGGTGCTGTGCCAATCTTGCTTTGCAGGAAGGGACACAACCAGTGAGGGTGATGGAAAAGATTCATCATGGAGAGACAATTGGCTGTGCTTGGCTTCCAGCTGCTGTGAGGGCAGTGCAGATGGGGGGATTGAGTTCATGAGCATGCTGCTGTCAGGACATAGTCAAGTGGACTTCTAGCCCCATGAGAAGGTACCCCACACTGGAGCCAGGCTAGTTCTGTAACAGCAAGGTTCTTTTGGGAACACAGTAACTAGGAGCTGCAAAGAAGGACTTGGCATTCAGATTGGCAATTCATTGGATTGGGAACATGCCATGGGGCTGGGATGCTTCTTGGGTTCTTCCAGTGCTTGCAGCTTGGTGAGATGCTTGGGACTGCAATTTTAGATCTTCTGGAGTGATTTTTTTCTGGTGTCCTCATTTCCAGACTCTACTGCTGGGAAAGATTGATCTTGGTTAGAGATTCAAGTATCCATTCAGCTCATGTTAACAGTCCCAGAGCACAGGTCCCAGGGCACAGCCCTCAGAAGCAGCAGTTTGCTCAGAAAGACGCATGGAAGGGGGCCAGAAATCTGCAGAAGGCCATGTGGGACTCATCAGCAGAAGTGTTGCACCACAGGGCACAGTTCCCAGCATCAAAGAGAGTAACTACACCTGGCACAGGAGAAGCCTCTATTCAAGTCACAGCTCCAGTGGGAGGATAAAGTTTTTAGATCTCAGACTGTAGAGCACAGCTGTGTATCTCCCCAAGGCTGGAGCAGGAGAAGAGTGTCCTCCTGCCCAAGGTGTGCACTAAATGGGGAAATATTTTGCCAAGACAGGGAGCCGTGGGAGCAAGGGGACAAACTGCACAGCAGCAGGGAGAATAAGTGGCATCTTCATAGACATCCTGCAGATGCAAAAGCCTGAACCTGTAACTTCACAGAGGGAAGGCAGCCAGAGACCACAGTCAGCTGTGGGAATCAAGTGGAAAACTCCAGCTTGGAAAAGACAGGAATCTTGTGACTCTAAGTGAGAGAGGGTGGCAGACCTGCAGTTGCAGAACTGTTCAGCATGCTGGCAGCAGGAAAGGGTAGAGACAGCCATCCCTGGGCAAGAAACAGCCTCCTGGTGAGACATGCATTAGCACATGGGGAAATCACGACTGACAGTATTGTAGGACTCACCTCTAGAGGTACAGAAGGCTCAATATGCTTATCCAGCCTGCTGTCTAAGAACTCTAGTTCTTGCTGGGAACTCAGATCCAGCATGCTGCAAAGAAATTGCCAAGGCTTGTTCGACCCATGTGCTGTTTCTCTTGCTGCTTAAGTACATTGACAGCACTAATACATCTGGAGCAGCAGCCTTGAACATATCAGGAGTGACTGGACAGCTATGGGAATGAGGGCCAAAGTTATGGAGACTTAGGTGAAGTTATGTCGAGTCTTGCCAGTGCAGAGGAAAGGCTTGGAGAGGAACAGATGGATTCTGCAGGTCAATGTCTGGTTGCACAGTTGATCTCATTGGCAGGAATTTGGATTTTATGAGTGTAAGACCTGCTTTGGACAGCAGGAGCTATTAGACAGAGATGCTGAAAGCAAAAAAGGCCATGGGAGTATTGTCAGAGAGCAAGCTGCATATGAGCCAGCAGCATGCCCTGGCAGTAGAGAAAAACAACAGCTTCCTGAGCTATGCTAACAGGATCAAGAGAAGTAATTAGCCTTCTTTGCTCAGTACTCATGAGATCTCTAGTCATGAAATGAAATCTGGGACGCTATGTCCAGCTTCAGGCCCCTCCATTTTAGGAAAGATATTAATAAACTTGAGCAAGTTCAGCAGAAGGCAACGCAGGTGGTCAGAAGCACTTGCTTTGCAGAGAGGCTGAAGGAGCTGGGCTTGTTCAGTCTTTGGGAAGACCAAATAGCCTTGCCTTTGCCATGATCAAATTATTGTGGAAAAGGAGACAGACCCTTACACAGTGCTGCATGGTGGAGGACCAAAGACAGAAGCAGGAGAGGTTCAGAGTGGTTGTAAGAAAAATCTTTTTTACCATGAGGACAATCAAACAATAATTTGTCCAGTGGAGCTGTGTCTTCTCCATGGCCAGGATAGATAAAGCCCTGAGAAACCTTGTCTGACCTTACAGCTGATCCTGCTTAGAGCAGAAGATTGGAGTAGAAATCTCCTGAGGTCCATTCCAGCCTGGGTTATCTTGTCATAATATGAATATGCTATGAGCCAATGGAAATTACAAATAATGAGCCAGTAAACTCACTGATGAACACCAGAGTATTTACATGTTGCACCTTAGCTTTCCCTTAACATCTGGTTGCAGAGTTCACAGAATGAGAAGGTACTGGCTGTTCAGATCCAGCCTGGAGGCTTGGCTTCAACAGCAGGGAAGGGGAATTCACTTTGAATTGATGGATTATACACAGCAATAGTTGAAAAGTACATGTGTCTTCCAATTTACCAAGTCTGCTAAGCTTCCATCAGGGATGAGAGAGGGATGGGTAAAAGGACTAGCATTTTAAATAGCCTGTTGTAGCTACATCAGTATTTCTCTGCTAGAAACCCTTCCCTCTGTGGACAGGAAAGTAGTTTAAATGAACATTAAATTGAAAAATACAGACATCTTGAATAATAGTGGAGGAGAGCAGCATACTCTGCATCATTGATGAATTTTATAAAGGTGCCAGAGAGACAACTGCAATAACTCATAGGAATATATTCATTAAATTAAGAATTTGGGTAAAAGCATGTATGTATTTACACAGAAATAATGGCCTTATTAATATTATCATGCCAAGTGGTGCATTCAAATAAACATAGAAAAGTAATGGCACTTTTACAGTTTCTCAAGTTTGATGAGTTGATTTGAAAGCACTTTTCTAAGAATTAAAAATATTGTGCTTTATTTAATTTGTAGGGAAATTATGGCACACTGAAGTGATTTGTTGAAGGTCACTTGGCACAGGATTTTCTGTGCCTCAAAACTGTGTTCTGTTAAACTGTAAGGAGAAAGGAGATTGAATCTCTGACCTGAAGTTGTTACCAAGCCAGTAGTTGAAGATAGTAATATATTAAACTGTGTTTTTATTCAGTAATACTGGCACCACTTAATATGGAAATTGAGCAATAACTGCATTATAGCATTTGACACTGT
Source organism: Notiomystis cincta (assembly GCA_013398075.1). Classification (NCBI taxonomy): domain Eukaryota; kingdom Metazoa; phylum Chordata; class Aves; order Passeriformes; family Notiomystidae; genus Notiomystis; species Notiomystis cincta. Next base: position 12,260 of record VZRX01004910.1, on the reverse strand, counting down.
CTTAAAATGAGTTATCCATTCATCTGATGAGTGTCATACTGACCTGTTTACATATTTCTCACAAAATTTTTCTCTCTAATTTGCAACAGCTTAAAAACATGAAATTTTGGACAAATATTCCAAAGGATGCCAAGTCTTTGACAGGCTATTTAGCAAAACTGTATTTTCCTTCATATTCCCACTCTCTCATCTACAGTCATACTGTCCCTGTACATATGGCTAGACATTTCCCATGGGAGAATCTTTTGTTTGCTATGGCATGTCCACAAGCCCTCCCCTATTTTTAACTCTTCAGAATGAAGGAGGGGATACTCCATCTTTTTTTTTTTGTCCTCCACCTTTTTTAATCTGGATGCTTAAATCTGTGACATTCATTGTTCTGGGTGAAAATTTTGTTAATTCTCTTTGAAGTTATCAAATCCTCTTTGTAGTGTTATTCTCAGGAGTCTCATCTGAACAATATCAAATATTCATTTTTATGGACAGTCCATGTACCTGCAACCACTGAAGTGGGTTTTCACCTACCATCAGAGCAGCTTTCACTGGTGACGAGCAGTGACTTTCTCAGGCCAAGAATGACTTTCCCCTACATTGCTGTAGCTTTCTCTATCATGGTACAGCAAAGCTCCACAGTAGCTTCTCTGTCACATTATATAATTGTACTGACTGCCTCACCCATTTTTACCACGTCAGTTACATAAATCAAGGAGTGTGAAAAACTAGGTGATAAGACTCAAACAGCATTATGTACACCGCAATTTACTGTTGTTTATTTCAAAAGTAGTTACTTGTCTATCAAAAGCAAAAAAAAGAAGTCAAAACACAAAAACATGTACACCTTTTTCCCACAATAATTATTTCCCAATGCTGAAATGTCTGAAGAAATAAAATGTAAGTATTACAGCCAAATTTTATTTTTCTTATGCTCTCAGCTAGACGGGATTGTTGGACTAAAGGGCTGACTTAACTTCTTATTTTCCAACTTTGCTACCGCAAAGTTAGTGACTAATAGCCAGAATTGACAATAAGCAGTTAGTCAAACCTCTGAACTAAATAGAATTAGTTTAAGCTGTCAGCAGAACACCAAAGAGTGCACGTCTTTCTGTGTATCTTATTCAACCAGTATACACTTAAACAAATTGGAAAAAATTATTGTAAAGCTATAAAGACACTAAAGGCTTGTGCTTTTGACATAGTTTTTCAGTTGTCATTACAGGCAAGGCATGTTGATTTTCTATTTAATTGTGGGTTCAGTTAGAAGCTTTGGTTTCAGATTTCTCCCTTGGTCACTTAGTTCAGTTCCTATGAAGACCAGCAGAAGGGTGTTCACATAGTAAATATTTTTGCAAAACCTCCTTTCCAAATTTCTCTGACTGTCTTAGTGGCATACTTTGGGGCCCTTCTGCTATTTTTAAGGAGGCCTGAAAGCATGGAATTTGGGAACCATGAGAACTCTCTGGGCTGGCTGAATCAAAAGAGACCTGAGAACATTGGGGAAGGCAAAACTCCTGACTCACTGTAGTGGTGGAGAGCAGAAGGGCCCCCAAAGGAAGTAGCTCCCATGTGGATGAGGTGATGGTGCTCTTTGGTGCACAGATCCACTGCTCATCCCTTTTGTGTTCTTCTTCCCATCCCCCCTGTACTGGGGTTGGGCGTCTGGGGAGTTCTGCTGTCTTCAACACTGTCTTCATGCACCAAACCAGGGCCAAATTGCTCCTTATTGTGCCTCATCATTCTTCCCTCTTATGCTGGAGCCAACAGGACCAGAATTCCTTAAAGCCCAAAGTCTGTGGCACAGCCCTGAAACCACAGACCTATTCCAGCTAAATTTCTGGCTCATTCCTACTCACCAGATCCTCAGTGTGCCTTTTCCAGCTGGTGTGGCAGATTTCACCAGCTCTGTTAACACTTCACAATGTTTCTGGAAGCTCCCAGCTCCAGAACAGAGGACTGCTGATATAGAGGAAGATGAGAAAATATTTATAAAAGCTGTTAAATGAAATCAAAACTCCTTTGCTTCTCTCAAATATGTTTTAACAGGGATTACTAAAAAAGACACAAGGAAAATTGTCTGTAGTATTTGCTGGTTTAGTATACTTCTGAAAGAGTAAATCATAACAATTCTGTACAGAATCTGCTATTTACTTCAAAATGCAGGTCAAACACAGCAAACCAGGCTGCCAAGTGATAAATTTCTCTTTGACACCATATGTTCCAGCTCCTCTTGAAACAAGTATCTATCAGAAATGATGAGTGTAGGTGAATACCCTGCCAGTCAGGATGCAATATGGTGCTTTGTGTTAACACAGGAGAGGGGGAGAAGGGGGAAGTTCCTCAGGATAAGAATGGGCATTGTGTGCTTGGACAGAGAGGGAGGTAAACTTTTTTATTTCATAGGGGAAATACTGCACATCCCTTCAGGAAATTATACCCACTACTAAACGGGTTACTCCTGTATTGTAGAATATTTTGGGAAGTGTAGAGCTGCTGGAGCATCTCTTGTGATATTCCCTTCCATTTCCTGTGCAGACAGCAGCACTATTTCTGTTATCACATTCTGCTGTAATGCTGCTTCTGAAAAATAGCTCTAGACTACACAGACTAGGATGGCTTTTCCCTGGATTGTTCCTGGACACATTGTTTAAAAATTGGATTATTGTTCTTTGCAAGTTTTTTTGCTTTGGTGAGTCTTCCTGGATTCACTGTGTAGCCTCTAGAATGGCAGCTCCTCAGTCTAAAATAGAGTATATTATCAGTACAACCTAGGGAATAATCATTCTGCTTCACTCAAGAATTCAAGATTTCAAAATCTGACTTCATTTCAAATTGGGCAAAAGCCAAGTATTTTGAAATTTTCAGAAAGAAAAAGAGAAGTAAAACATATTGGTCAAAAGATTTTAACTGTAGTATTTGTACTGGAAGTAATTTTACTACTGTAACATACATTTGATCAAATTTGTCATTTTTAAAAACTCATGCTTTATTTTAGAAACATAAACATGTAGAATATTTTGATGCTCTTGGAGCTGCTTTCAATGTTTCTTTTAGGAAGTTTGCATAAAGCAAACACGGGTCTGAAAACATTTTATTTTGTCTTCATTATGAAATATGTCTGTTAAGGTGTATTCTCTTTGTTTATTCACTAGACCTTCTATGAAGTATCACAAAAATAGAAAGGACTGTAAGGCTTTTTCTGAAAGCTTGAACAGAAAATGTGAAGCAGAACCTCAGCTGAAGTAGAAGCTTTATTGAAGTCTGCCCCCAGAATTAGTAGTCCCTGATTAGTGTTTTCAGCTCTATGCATCTGGAAGAGCAGGAAGGCATAATTTCTGCAGTGTTCAGTTAGATAAGCATTTTAATTAGGCAGTTCTCTGTGTGTGAACATGTGCCATCTAATCATGGGCACGAGGCTGCAAGTGTAACTTTGACATCTGTATGGGCACCCAACGTGGTGTAGGCAGAGCATCTAAGTTAGGTTGCTGTCAGTACTGCAAATGTTCAGAAGTTTAAGCTTAAATATTCAGGATTTACTTTTCAGAATTTCTGATGAGCTAATTAAAGCTGCAGCTAAAACAACAATATTAAAGACATGTAAGGTGTTTTGATTCCTAGAAATACAAACCCTTTAAGTTGTACATATATATATGTACAAGTTTTGGTAGCCTTAAAAATATGTAGTATGCACTTTTTTAGTGCTACATGGCCATTTTCCTATTATCTGAATTTAAAGCTGGTTTGCATCAAACCTAGAGTTCACCTCTCTTAGCTGCCTGCAGTGACTTCTGAGTAGGGTTGTGTGTGGTGTGTGTGCTTAAGAAAACAACATTAGGCTGTGCTATCTGATCTTAACATGCTGTACTGTTGTGGTGAATTTCTTAATGCACCAGGGTGTCCATCAGGCCCCAGATACAACCACAAAGCCAAGCCAGTGACGCAAATCAGCAGCTGATATAAACAAGTTGACACAAACCAGAAACTAAACTAGCAGTAAACCTCCAGAGATGCTTCTTTTTTCTCTTCTTTTTTTTTTCTTCTGTTTTTTCTGAGTTTTTTTTTAGTAAAGCGAAACATTTCTCAGCAACTGAAATCCTTTTGTATTTGTCTTCAGCTTCACAATTAACCTAAATTTGGCTCTGTAATGTACAAGTTTATGAGAAAGAATGTGATGCAGCCTGCTTGTAATTAGTTTATAGACAGACTGTGTGTCCTAGATTTAGTATGTTTGGCGATTTTTAAAAGCACCCCAATGACATCTTTTCCCATTATTTCCATAGAAGACACCATAGTGCTTTATTTAAGTCCTATAAGTTTTTCCTCACCTCTTTACTATTAGGTGATTAAGTGCATAAAATCCTATGCTTTACAGTTAGAAATACCTTTATCAGTTTCTTTCTTTCCAAACTGTATCCTTCTTTTAAAGTTATATTTAGCACTTTATTGTTACTATTTACTTCTCACTCCTAAGCACAAGCATCATCTCATCTGGATTTGCCCCAGGCATGCTTTGGTACTGTATTTACTGGGGCTCCACGCTGTGTTAGTAGCATTATGAGTGGATGCAGCTTTGAGCAGCAGGAGGGCTTTGTTCCATGAGGCACCTTGTCCCACTTTCCTCCTCCATCCAGGCAAGTAGGGTCTTCCAGCCCAGGTACAGGTGTGTCTGTGTAAGTGCACCTGCAGCCAGGCTCTGCAGCTGCAGCATTGCAAGCCCCTCACCTGGCAGACACAGCCAAGACAGCAGGAGCACAGGGGAACATGGTCAGAACTATCCTCCCCCTCTCTTTTCCTGGAATAATTTCTGTTTATTCTGCTGGGTGTTTTTATAAAGTCATTCAGGCATCTTATTCTGTATAAATAAATCAATAATAAATGTGATTATAATACTATTTTTAATAATTTTGTGACTTGTACCAAGTAAATTCCCTCCTGGAAAGCTGTGGTTTTATTCCACACATTTTTTTCTTGAGGTGCAATACTCTGAACTTACTTTATTTTATTCATCTCCAAGTTTTGGTTTCTCTTAAAGAGCATGGCACAAAAAAAATCCCAGAAAACACAACCTGATCCTAAAGGCTGACAGTATTTAAAGTCATGGCAGCATGAGAAGCATCAGAATCCCCCAATCTATTTCTGACTGCCACTCTTGTTTTAAATGACATCGGTTTAATTGATTAGCCTTTGTTTGCAAACTAGAATAATTGTATTTACACAACTGAAAGGCTGTACATATATTAAATAGCTACCATTCTGTACCAAAAATTCTTTCTACGAATGAAAATGATGTCTGTTAACATGTAAGTTGCAGTAGAAAATAATGCTTGTCTCCTGTTAGGGAAATGCATATATAACCATGCTAATGTGTCTTATCATGCTACAGTTCTGTTCCCATTAAAGGGAATAAATAGGATGTAAAAGGTCTGTTACTCAGAGCTTCTGTATCATGTATCCAGACCTGCTGGAAAATACAAGAAAAGTTGTCAGTCAGGCCTCCTGGAAGTGAATGTCTTCTTTTTCATAGTCCAGATAATACTGTAACAGGAAATTGGTTCCATATGTGGCACACACATGTTAGGAAAAGCAGGACATTTTTTGTATCTATTAATAGATAGATGTCATCTACTGGATATTACAATTTATTGAAGAGTTCCCAAGGTTAGTTAGGAAATGGTAGCTGTTATTGCAATTATGACCTTTTGCAAAATTGCTTTTCATGCTTTCCCATAAAAGTTAGCCTTCTGACAGAAAGAGGGTTGATACACAAATGATAAGGAAACAGCAGTTCATGTCTTTTTTCTTATGACTTATATCCACTAAATAAATTACATATAATAGCACCTGCAATTTTTGTCTTCTGTCATTATTGTGCCTTGATCACAATGTAATACAGAAGATGATGATAAATAGGTATCTTTAGAGGCAAAAATGTGGAGTCTTGAGAGGGTCTGTAGACTGACACTGATATTTTTTTTATTTTCCATCCAACTTTTATGGTTTTATTAGCAGTTAAAAAAAGATCTCCAACAAAAACAAAAACAAAAGCAAAGCAAAACCGACCAACCAACCAACCAACCAAAAAAAAACCCCAAACCAAAACAAAACAAAAAACCGCAAGAAACTAAAACTTGAAGCCACTGTCAATCAGCTCTGTTCAGCTTAGGGAAAGGGTTCCAGGGACTAAAGTTCTGGTTTACAGATTATGTACTTAAATTCCAAAATCTACTCTTTTCTACCTAAGCACATATTTTGCCTACTGCTCAGTTCATTGTGGTATTAGTAATACACACTATAGTGCCATGTATTTAATGAATAAAATAATAGCATTATCCTCACTGTGTTGTTGCTTTTAGCTCTGGATTTTACATTTTATCTGTTTTAAGAAGTGCTCTTGCAGTTTTGGGGGAGTTGCTTTTTTAAGAAGTGCTCTTGCAGTTTTGGGGGAGTTGCTTTTTTAAGAAGTGCTCTTGCAATTTTGGGGGAGTTGCTTCTTGTGAATCAAGAACGTTTTCATGTGTGTGGAATCAGCTGGGTGCTCTCAGGCTCCTTTATCAGACAGAGACAGTGCAGGGTCATCGAGCTTCAGTCCCTCAGATGGGAGGACACTGAAATTGTGGCTGGGCATAGGCATGGTCAAGCTAGAGCTGGTGTCTGCAGAGACAGACTAAGAGGAGTGGCCAAATCATGTCCTTAAAGAAAGGACTGAGAGGGAGTCACGTCTTGAGCTGCAGTTGTTGCAGTTCAACCTGTAACTGTGTTACTTCAACAACAGCAGCAGAGCAGTTCTTGTAGACAAGGTTCTCACCAAGCAGCCCAAGCAAAATCTACATTACTGGGTGCTGGTAGCCCTGCAATGTTTGTGTGCTCAGCCCCGTTCTGCAGGGTCCTCATCTCCACCTCTTGCAGCTGAAGGAGAGGTTGTGCTGCCAGTGGACTAACAGTGGTGACAGGATGGGGTATGGAGCCCAGGGCGGTTACTCTGCCTCCTCTGAGCTCAGTTTTGCCTACAGTGATGAAAAAGTTTGAATTGTCCTGGCTTACAACAATGAGGTATAGCCACATCCTTCGTGAAGTCAGTCTTCTACGAAAGCTCTGCTGGGGACAGTGGTTTGAATGTGGAAATCCCCCAGAAAGGAAGACAAAGAAATGACAAGTCTAATACAGAGTCTTAAAACCCGAACTGCTGGCAAGCCCCAGTGGATGGGTGGAGGGGCAGCTAAGAAGTTTGATCTAGGCTGTCTTTTGACACTTGCCCTCAGCCCAGCGTGCTTGGTCAGTAAGGACAGCACACCTCCAAATGCAATACTCAGTCAGAGGAGGTACAGCAGGATGTCAGCACTCCCTGGTCAGCTGGCCCAGCCAAGAGGCCACCTGCAAGCTGTGTAAGGAGGTGGATGGGCTTCAGAGGGTGCTGTGTCGGGGCCATAATTGAGGAAGCCTGTCACGCCCTGTGTTTCCTTATCCAGGGAAGCTCTCAGGCAGGAAGCTTGGGAAAGGCAGAAAAACAGAGATAATATTTTTATTATAATAGGGACTCTGTGGAGGCAGCCAGGAGAGGGGAAAGTATGCTGCATGGAAGGCAGATCCCATGATATGGAGGAGAAAGTCTTGGCAGTATTAAGGATGGGTTTGGACTGGATTTCTTGTCTCCCAAGAGTCCTATGATCTCACCTGAAAAAATGCCCAAAATTAATCTAAAAACCATCTACAACGAGGAAGCACATGCACGTAATGGCTCAGCCTCACATGTTCTTGGAGGGTGAATCCTAACAGCAGAGTCCCCAGAGGCTGAAGGCAAGGCATGTTACTGTCAGCCCTTGCCTGCAAGTCTGGCCTAGGGGACATAGAGGAAAACTAAGTACAGGAAATATTCTAGAGCAGGCAGGGGAAGCCAGACTGCAGTTCCACAGCCTGCAGGGATCAGGGGAATATTGACAGTATGCTGGCCTAATGTGACTGTGTCTAATACAGTCTGAACAGTGTGCAGCTGAAAGCACCTTATCAGCCCTGCCTGACAGGATTTGTTACAGCCTGGGATATGCACTAATGCCGTCTTGCACCAGGGACATTATTCAGATAACAAATGATGCTGTTAAAATGACAATCTGCAACAGTGTTATAAAAAGGTCTTTAGAGTGGTATTTTTGTGCAGGACTTGTATAAAGTGACAGAAGAAAAGTACATTGTAAAATTCTGCATGCTTGTGGAGTGGAAACAATGTCAAATGTGAACATGAAAAGGAGAAAAATGAGGAAATGGACCAGTAGGAGAGTACAGAACAGGGAAAAGCGCTGCGTAGAAGCTTTGAGAGAGTGGAACATTAACAAAGTCTAATTTGGAAGCAATCATCCAGATTCTATGTTTTTCTAAATCTGGTCAAAAATATCTGAAACAGTGGACCTTTAAAACTCTGAGGCAGAAGTGTTAAGAGGCTTTTTTGTAATCTATGCTAACTCATACTCATTAGTATTTCTGGGGAATACAAATTGTCATAGAACATGTTGTATTAATATGCCTTGTTCTAAAAAACCAAGCTAAAAACTAAATGCAGTGAAATTAAAATTGTATTAAATGCATAATGATTGATTGAAATTTAGCATGTAAACTCATTAGATTCAAGACATTTTAGATAAAAGTGATAAGTGAGATGGTTACAATATTTGTATATCTTCTCTCAGAATATAAACCCCAGGGTACACTAATAGCATATTAAGGTAGTACATTTAAAATAAATTTAAAAATAATAACAGAATTGAAATTTACTATGTAGAATGGATTTCCACAAGGCAGAATAGTTTAGAATTAATGAGGATTCAAGATAGTATAAAGAATACAAAAAAAATTTTTCTAAATGAGATTTAGAAAGTTAAGAAGAGATTGAAGTTTTGTACTTTTCTATAATCTTTTATTCTGAATCTGCTGAGGGCTGCTGCAAATAGAATAGTAATCACAGCTCCTACTCTGACCACCTTTTCTGATTTAGTAAGTAGGTTCCTATGTTCTGTGTTCTTTCTCCAAAACCTCTTTATGACTGAAAATCTTTGTATCAAATTATTTGAACATCAGTCACGATTACAGAGCTCTTAAGAATTTTAAGGTGCTTTCTTTTAAAATGTATTGATCTGGCAGTGCTGTCTGTTTGAGTGGTTCTTTCAGTGGGATGAGGACAGGATAGAAGTTTTGCCTGTACTTGCTGCTTCACTGAAGCTCTCCACAGCCTGTATTAGCTTCTCCTGTCAGTGACTAAGCCCAGCTTAGTCCTTTATCTTTTTCTTAAAGATACACCTAGTCTAGCTGCTTTTGTGAGAATTTTCATCTTCATGTTTTCCAGTCATAGAAAATGGTTTTACTAAGCTATCCATACCAAATCCAGTCTCTAGTGTGGGTGCCATCAAGAAGCCATGGGAAGATGATGCAGCTTTGTAGGAGAATAGTAAAGATATCTGTAGGATTACATACGTAGGAAACCTGTAGGGTTGTTTTGTTGTTTTGTTGTTTTGGTTTGTTTAATGCCAGTCTGTATCACTGTATTTAAAAGAAATTAATTTTTTTTAATTATGAGTAAGAATAATCAGCTTACCAGAGCCACCCAGGAGATTTAAAAGAGCTCAGATATTAAAATAGTGAACTAAGGGCTGTGTGTAACATGCCACTTGTAGCAGTCACTCTATCTGAGGAGGTTAAGGAGGAAAATGTGATAGCATACTTTAGAAGTCCTTCAGTGCTCTGGCAACTTGCAGACTCTGTCTTCATTACCAGCATTACCAGCCAAATCTTTATAAATCATAATGATGAATAGAACTAATACCCAACACCCAAACCCTTTTGTAGAGGGAAGCCACTCCTGCCCATGTATTGAGCTTCTTAGAAAGAGTCAACAGCATGTGGATGATGGTGTTCTAGTGAGTCAAGCATACTTGTATTTAAAAATAAAAGTGTCACAAAGTCCTTCACAATGGTTCGTGAAGAGGCAAAACTTCTGCAGCAGAAAATCAAAATAGGTTCTTTCAAGAGTAATGGTCAAAATATGAATAAGTTTTCATGGTGTTGGGAGATTTCCATTGGAGTCTCACAAGAGTGTGTGCTGGAAGACTGTCCAGCTATTCATAAGGAGACTAAAAAAACTGGAAGGACAAGGATATGAAGAAATTTTCCAATAATCAAAAATCGTTCAAGATGGCCAGAACTAGGGCTAGTTGCCAGAGGACTTTGTGATCCTTAGCAGTGGGTAAAAAGATTACTTGTGAGTCTTAATATCTGTAATATGCAAGGGTGGGGGAAACCTCAATTATGTTTGCAAAGCAATCAATTGTAAGTGAGTGTACTTTGAAGGAAAGACATCTTGGGCTCCTTGGGCAGGCCTCTGAAAACATCAGCTCACATATTACCAGCCAAAGCCAAGAAAAGGATGAGGAAAGCAGCAGAGAATAAAATAAACAGAGTCATTACACCACTAAATAAATCCAGGATATGCTCACATCTTGAACATTACTTGCAGTCACAGTTGCCTCATTTCAGAAAGTAGATATTAGGATATAAAGTACAAAAATAAAGGGTATGAAGCATGATAAGGAGTATGGAACACAGGGAGTTAATAGGTTAGGAGAGATCCCTCTGGTGTGGAAAATGACCAGAGGTGAGTTGAGAGGAAAAGGCATAATAAAATCATGAAGAAGGCATGGTTATGCACTTTGTAACACAGGAACTCTGAAAGCAAAACAAAGGAAGCACTCTTTCACACAATGCATAGTTAGTTGTTGGATTCATCGCCTCAAGATCCTGAGGCCAAAAATATGATTGTTTTCAAAATGAAATTTAAGATTCATATTGCCAGTAAACATAATGACCCAAATAAGCCTTCTGTCTCAGAAGGTCCCTGACCAGATTGCCAAAATCCTTTCTAGAGAAAGGATCACTCTGTCTTTTTTATACTCTAAGCAACTGCTCTTGGCTGTTGCCAGCGTGACTTTTGGCACCAGTGTAGCCACTCTGCTCATGAATTCTCTTGTTGCTAATTGAAGTTGAATACCTTTTGAGTTTTGAAACTTTTAATCAAGAATTTGAAAACTGGAGTTCACAGAGGCCAAGGTTTCATATACTTAATGGTAAAATTTGAAGGATTCTGCTTATCAGAAAAGGTATGAAAAGACATCTGTGAAAAATCTAGTTCCTTGAAGCTATTGCAAAGTAAAGACATGAACCCCTATTTTAAAATGTTTATTTTTATTTGTTTGTTAAAGCATATTTTAAATATATGTATATAGACTTGGTAATATTTCCATTCAATGTTTAATAATAGTTAAGGCTTGTTGTAGCCATGTCAGATAAATAATATTGTTTCACTACATATTTATGAGTGTCTTCAAATGATAAAGCTACTGAATTCTGCTAGGATTTTTCGTGTCCCACAATTTCAAAAAGTTTTCAGGCTCAGCTGGGTTTGTGTAATGATCCCCATTTGAGCTGGGGATCTGCAGAGAACAGGAACTCTCATGAGACTGCTGGTATTTCCTGTTTCTCATCAGAGCAGAAATACAGTAGCAGAGGAAGAGCTCTTCTCTTAGCACTGTATTCGAGCTTCTGCCTGAATCTAGGAAGTGCCATAGTGCATAAAACTGTAAGAAAACAAACAAGCAAATTTAGTGTAACCTTTTCAAACCCCAGAAAACATTCCTATTTGGCTTTTGTTTGGACAGCAGTGGTTCACCCCTCCCTACTCTTTTGTTCAGAATTAAGAACTAATGTGCCTGAAGTTTATGTTTCTGAGGTTAACTACGTGCTTTTTGTACATATGTTGGCCATAAAGCTCTGACAGAAGTATTTTATGTTGTAAAGACAGAGATATTGTAAAGTGGCACTCAACAAACGGAACATGGTGTAAAACTTCCTTGTATGATTAAAAGTATTTGTCTAAAGATATCACCTAATAAGTTATGCATTAAATTAAAATAGGATGTAATTGATTTTCTTGATAGCTGTCGAGCCATGTTTTTATAAAATGTGCAGTTATGTATATAAATTGATATATGTGTAGATTTTAAACCCAGAAGGTCAAACATCAATTTCAGGCAGTTTGAGAGCAGACGAGTTTGAACAAGCACAGAAGGTTTCTATTGACATAAAGGATTATAGTATCACAGAATGACTAAATCACACTTGAGTTCTTCCAGAACAGACACATTTTTCATTGCAATGATTTTTAAAATTCACATTAAAATAATTGTAAAATTTTGGGGCTTTTTATAGTAGTTTCTTTTAATGCTATA
>VZRX01004908.1:0-28697 GCA_013398075.1 Notiomystis cincta | reverse complement strand
TTTTTTTTTCTTGCCAGTAAAAATAATTTGTTAATCTAGAGCTTCCACATATTGTCTAATTTAGATCTTTAATCTCTCTGGTTCTATCACTGAAGGTCTTTAAAAGTGAGTAGTTGTTTCCATGGATAAATTAAGCAAATGCTTCAGGAAATACTAAAGACACATAAGGCTTAGTCAAAATTTAGGTACATGAATCAGGTGAATTTGATTCACTTAATGATTTTTCCTCACACACAGTTTTCATGACTGCTAATGCTACTTTCTCAGGTACAGAGCTGAACAAAGATAAACTTCAGCAGCAATGTTCTCTACCATCCTCTATATAATTTGTAATCTAATGTTCTCATGTCTTTATATTTCAATATTGTTCTGAATTTACTGTATGTCTTAAAAGGTTCATTTGAATTTTTTTTATTTTCCAGTTTTCTCTTTAGACCACTTCTCAGTTGAAAATACTCTCCACTTAATTAAAAATTCCATTCTTTTGTTTTAGAGGGATATCTTCCTGAGTGGTTTGAAAAACACCTGATTTCTAATGTTAGTCTTCAACTTTCTTCTTAAAAGGAGTTGTAATTATAAGTTGCTTCAGAATGAACTTAAACAAATTAAGTCTCCTAGATCCTCCTTGTGAATCTTAAAAGTATAAATTCTATTTTCATGTTCTTCTTTTTTTTTTTTAGCTTTCCCTATATTCATTTATTTTACTCCCATTTGTCATTTAGGATATTCCTTATCTCTTTGTTCTTCTCTTGGCCTGATTTCTCTTTAAAATCACTTCATTCATTTCAAAACTGACTTACTTAAACTTCTCTTTGGCACTTAGCAAGAATTTGACACATTATCTGCTCTGTATACTTGGAAGAAATAATAAGTTTCTAAAAAGGAATAAATATTACACCACCAATTATTAGTTTTCAGAGTGGTAATTACAGAGTGTTAAGACTGTGTTATAAAGAGAACAAAAAATTTGCTGTTTATACTTGTAATGGAATATTACCTAATACATTTTTTATCTTGGAAAACACTTTTCTGAAGATCTTGACTTCTGACAGAAACATGATTATATTTGAGGTGCATTACCACAGTCTCGCTGGTAAGGTATTACTGTTAATGCATCTATGTTCCTCCATTCCTTTACATACTTAACTCTTCCTGTGATTTCTTTTTCTGTTTTTTTTTGTTTTTGTGGCAGCCCAAGAATAATAATCAGCAGCTTATAAATGATTACTCAAACTATGCAAATTGCAATGTAGGTAGAAACTAGGCTTTTGCTTATAACTGATGAGCTAGTACTCCACCAGTAAATTATGACATTGGTACAGATAGGTTTCCCTAATCCACCTCCATCAGTGCTGATTCCAAGATAAAGGCACTCCAACAGGTTTTTAGAAAGTTGACTTTGCTATAGAAAGCATTTAAGAGTTTAATGCAGACACTCTTTAGCACAAACAATTCCGATATTTTTAAGTAAGTCTACTCTATATCACTGTTCCTTGCTGTTAGTTCTAGCTCTGAAACAACCTGAAACTGAGTTCTCTGGCTGTAAAATTCCCTCATCCCTTAAAATATTGCAAAGCATTCTATATTAGAGAAATGGAAATCATGTAAGGAACATAAATAAAATTCGAATCAAATTTTGTTAAAATTCAGAGACAAAGACAGTTCAATTAGTTTGGTTTTTTTTTAATGCATCAGTCATTAGGGCTTACATTTGTTGCTACAGGTCTTACAACATTTGCTCTCCTGAGATGGAAAAGTGAGGCATCTTCCTGTACAGTTGTTGCTCTATGAATAAAAAGTAAACTTTGAGCTATCAAAAGCATTGCAGATAAATAGCTAAATATAGACAAGAGTAAGGCTCAGGTTCAGAGGTTTTCAGCATCATATGTTGAAATTTCCAACCTGTTTGTGTGCCCTCTCTATTTGAAGGGCTATGCAGATGAAATGCCAGTGACACACTTTCCTTTCTGCTCCTTACCTGTAGCTCCCATAATCGGTTCCATTCCCTCAAGGATCCATTTCTTCAACCAAGCACATAGCCACATTCTTTAGACTGCAAAGGCACAAAGATACATGCAAGAGCTTTGCTGGCTCATTGCCTGTGCTGGGGAGGCCAAAGACTATTTCACATTGCACACTGCAGACATACAATGCAGCTGTGGAGCATAGCAGGAGTGTTCCTTATCTCGCCGCAGCGTCTGCTTGTTCTAGTTTGAATTCCAGCAGCAAAAGCAGCTCCCAGAGGAGTTTGTACTTCATTATATACCAACCCTGAGAGGAACAGTTAGACTACAAGTTCAGCTTTTTTGGCAAGGAAATGATGTCTTCTTGACAGACAACAAATTTGTGCAGATATACTGGTTGAATATTCTGCTTGCTCTTCTACTTAATCTATCTGTATGGGTGTATACAGGTGAGTAATTTTATGGAATAAAATTGCTTCTATGTTAAGAAAGCTAATCTATTTTCTAAGGCTTTTGAGGGTCTTAGGCTTTGTTTAATTCAGTATTTGGGTCTTGAGTAATATAAGACACCAACTATGAAACACCTGTGTGCTGGATTTGAAGGGGGTAGAATTGTCTTCACAGTGGCTGGTATGGGCCTGTGTTTTAGATTTGTGCTGAACACAGTGATGTTTTTGTTATTCCAGAGTAAGACTTGTGCAGAGACAAGGCCTTTTCTGGTTTTGTGCTCCATGCTGGTGAGGAAGCTGGGAGTGCCAGGCATGTTGGGAGGAGACATGGCTGGGACAGGTAACCCAAAGTGATCACAGGGATATTCCCCACTAGATCCTACATCCTGCTCAGTACATAAAATGGGAGTAGGAAGGAGACAGGGGAGGACATTCAGAGGGAATGTCAGCTGTTACATGTGATGGGATCCCTCTCTCCTGGAGATGGCTGAACACCTGCCTGTCCTTAGGAAGCAGGGAATTCATCCCTTGTTTTGCTTTCTTATGTGTGTATGTTTCACTTTCCCAAATGAACTGTCTTTATCTCAACCCACAGGTTTTCTACCTTTTACCCTTCTGATTCTCTTCCTGATCCCCCTGCTGGGGAGTGACTGAGTGGATGCACAAGGCTTAATTTCCCACTGAGATTAAAACACGACAACCTGTTACTAAACTTTTTTGATAGCTTTTTAATACATTTTTTATGAGAAGTGACTCATTGATTTTCATTCATTTTCTCAGTTGAATTAAAAATGTTGTTAAAATACTGACATTTTGAGTAGTATAAGTGAAGTCTCTAATGGTCTCACCTGCCTTTTTGAATATTGCCTTTCAATCAAATAGAATAACTCACACATTTTGCCAAATTTTCTATATGCCCAAAATATAACAGACTTTTAATGTTACAACACCGGTAAAGGACTCTACAGTTCTACTACTGTCCATGTCTAAGCATCTAGGCACCTCTCTTCCTTCTACAGTTGCAAGATGTTCAGATTATAATTCCTCATTTTGATGGATAAGGAAAAAAGAATTAAAGCAGAAGCTCCTCCTGCACTTCCAGTCTGTGTTCTGGTCTCTTGTTTATGAAACAGATAATTTGAAACATGAGGCAAACCCAATAACAGATGACTGGAAGCACCTGTGACCCTTCTTGCAATGTGTATCACAAGCCCAAAGTTATGGTTCTAAAGTCTGTTCTCTGAGTATGTGACTTTATTGCATGATAGCCCAGTTTCAACAGGATGCACTTTGAGTGTGTCTACTCAAGAGAAATGGCATTATGGGATATGGTCACAAATCTTTTGGCTCATATCTCTTTTGGCTCATAAGGTTCTTTTGAGGTTTACTGTCTGTGTGCCTGCACTCAGTTTCATTCAATCACATTGTTCTAGAAAATGTCTATTTTATACACTGTTTAATTCAACAGGGTTAATTTGGTCTAACTTGGGATTAGAGAGTGATTTTCATAAGATGCTGACCCAACAGGATGGTTCAGTAACATAAAGAGGGAGCAAGGCTGTTGGAGACATGGAAAGCCATAATTGTACCACAACGTTGCCTTGATATGAGTAATACAAGATTCAATACAAACCAAACTTCCTTCAAAGATTTCTTTTTAAGCTCTTGAAAAAAATTAAATTCAAGAAATTAGGCTGTGATCCATTTCTTAATTTGGCAGCTTCATCCTCCTCTATAAACATCTAATTGTATGGACCCAGATTTGACACTTCACAAGAACTATTTCAGAACTAGTTTGATAAAGAATAGGAGCCTTAGAGATCCCTTTCTTACAGAGCTGTACAGTCCCTAACAAAATGATAGTTTTTCACTTAGACCAAAGCCCATGAAATATTTTAGTTTAGTGCAGAAATTGTATTTTAGAATGATGATTCTCAGGTAGCTATTTCAGATTGTTATTAGCTTCTAAATCCAACACCTGCACTGAATAGGTACACTTATATATATATTTGTAAAAGAAATACAACTTTATTACCTTGGCTGTAAAATTTTAGGTTCAAATATCAAATATGAATGCTTTGGGGTGGGGGATCTTACACTGTAATGCAACATTGTTTTGCCTTACTACTGATTCTGATTATTGCTCTGGCCTAAGCCCTACCTCTGCCCTCCAGTTCTTCAGTACCCTACCACTCAGCTGCTGGGAAGAAACCTCCATCTCAGTAGTCTGACAGTTCTCCCTTAGTGACAATATTTCCCTTTTGGAGTGCTGCTTCTCATCTGCCTCTCTGGCTCACTAAATAATCACACACAATAGCATCATGTAAAACATTTTACTTTGGTTATTTTCTGTTCATATTGCAAAGCTCTGGGGAGAAGATTACCCATCTTTTATTGACTAAATAGCAGAGTCCTTATATACCAGAGATTATTATTTGAATTCTTTCTCCACCGGCTCTGAAGTATATTACTCTCACTTGCAATCAGGCATCCAGATTTCTGGGAGTTTTTAATTTTTTTTTCTTTTTTTAATTCCTTTCTGGAAAGCTGTTTCATGGCTCTTTATTATAAATTGCCAGATTGTACTTTCAAACTGAAGATACATAGGGATAATGTTAGCAAACTAAAATGAATTCCAGCACAAAAATCCCCCACCTCTGCAGTTTCTCAAGGTTGGTGGATTTTTATATAATAATCTTTTTTTAAAGTCATGTATTTTTTATGAGTCTGAGACACACCGATTCCAATAAGTCTTTGGGCTATAGAAATAGAAAAGAAACAGGATGTAATGTTGCATATCATAATATATGAAGCAATCATTCAAATGTAGCTTGCAGTAAGTCAATAAACCTCTACTGTGTTGAGGCAAGTGAAGTGTAGGATATTCATGCAAAAGTTGTTTATTCAGTGTATGTGAAGATCTTTTTTTTCCTAGTTTTTGAAAAGTGCCTGACATGTATTGCTAATTCCTAGCAACTAAACCAGTAGTAGTGTGATAGGTGCATTAATGCCAGTGAGAAAAATACAAGGACAGCTTTTGTTTGTGCATTTCTTAGAACAAGAGGCAAAATCTTGTGCATACACAGTTCTGTATTTCTTTAGTCTTCCTTGAAATAGGGAAAATTATTCCAACTATGGGTGTGCAGTTCCTTGTGCTCTTGCCTGCTCTGCAGAACAGGGAAAGATTTTGAGAATCTGTTCTTCACAGCATCTGAGGGCCCTAAGGCAGCAAAGTGTGTGCTGCAGAGTCCCCAGAAAATCCTTTTATGTTACTAATAAATGTTAATGGTTACATGATATAAACCAAAAATCTTGATAAAGTTCCAAGGTTTCAACCCCATGGAAGCCTAGACATGGGTTGGTTAAAGCATTTTCATTATAGACATTAAAGGATGCTATTTGGGCAAAGCAGAGTGAGAGGGTCAAGCTGATGTTCTGTTCAGAGCAGGATGAAAAGCACCAGGCCCAGGGCTGATTGCATTGAATTGCATTACTCTGTGGGAAAGAAGCAACAACAAACAATGTGATGACAAAAAATGCAGAGGATGTTGGTCCCAGGGGTGCAGTCTGGGCCTGGAAGTGGAAATAAGAGGAAAAGCTTTTCTTAGTGCAGAACCAGGAATATGACCTTGACAGAGGCTACACTGTGTTCTCAACAAAGATAGGGCCCATTCATGCACTCAGTAGCAATCCTGGTATACAGATGGCATATAGCACATCCTTTTGTGTGATGGACACAACCAAGGTCAGAAAACTGACTGTTTTATTTGTGAGGTTTTCACCCACAAATCTAAGATTCTCTTTCGGGTTGCAATGAGGAACTATACTAATGTTGATGTTAGGGCTAGTCCCTTGCAAAACCTGGGGCACAGAAGCCTGCCTGGCAGGAAAATCTCTCCATATGCTGCTGAAACTACTTCTCTTGTCTGTGGCAGTGATCCTTAAAGGCAATTATTCCATTTTATAGAAAGTGATACTTAACCAAATCAGAGGAATGAGGTTCTCATTCCTTCTTATCATAGCTGTGACACAGGTGCAATTAAGCAAGGTATAATCACAAAGACTACAATCAAGACTACACAGGCACAATTATTTTGAGGTAATGTGAGAAAAGTGATAGGGATGAACTCCCTTTTCCCAAGTCTTGCCTCCCAAGGCCTAACAATGATGCAGGAGTTCAGTACGGTTCAGAACAATAGGCAGTTCATGCTCACATCAAGAGAGCTCTGCATTCAAAAGGAAAATGCATAGAATTAATCTAAAATATCTTAACTGTTATATTTACTTCCCTGGAAGAAAGAAAAATGGTTTTATTACAATGCCCTCTAGGTTATAGGAGCAGCATTCATTCGGGGAGGAGAGAAACAATGCTTTATGATTTTTCTGATAAAGCCAGCATGAGTCAGATTTCAAACATTAAGTAAAAAATAGTTATCTCATGCTGATCACAATCAGTCTCCAAAGTAAAAAAGACAATGGGAAATCAATACTTCTCTATTCTTTTGTATTCTCTAAGCAGAGATGGAGGGCCTTGTAATTGAATAAGTCATTTGCTGTGAACACTTTATTCAGCATTCATAGCCAGGACTGAGGTTCTACATCAGGTACCATTATATAGTCTACTTTACATATCAGGGCCATACAAAATTATGTAATGATAATTCACCAAGAAGTTTCAGGTTTTCCTCAAGGCAGAAAATTACTTTCAAATATGTCCAGCTTTCAGATCCCTTCTATGGATCTCTGTAAGGAGTTTGTCCAGGGCTAAGGTTCAAAACAGAGAATTAGCAATAAGATTAATCCAATCTGAATTAATGGAATAACTGCAAAAGAATTTTATACAAATGTAGCATTTAATTCTTGTGAACTTAAAAACAGGCTAGAATTTGTTCATAGTGCCACTTCTTTAGCAGAAATGTAGAAAACAAAAAAAACCTTACACAAAACCAATTGCTTTAATAAAATCCAACTTTATAACGCACTCCATGACTGTTTCAGAGAACATTCTGACAAACAGAATGCAAGGGACCAGGGGCAATTTAATTATAATTTTGTGCGTGTGGAGGTTCACCAGATGGCAAATATCTTTGCTGCAAGAAGAAATCCTTGAAGACGGGGAATGTACAAAGTTCAGATGATACTTTTTATATGTCTGATGTTAAACAGAACTGGAGAAAACAATAAATGGCCTGGTAAGAAAGACTCAAAAGTGAATAAGACTTTTAATAAGTTGGACCTCTTAAGAACCCTCATGTTTATGCTTCAGAGTAATGCATTGTTAATCCTAGCAAGGGTGTTCACACTTCAAGGGTGGCATATGACTACATTTAGACAAATGCCAATAATAACTTGTTTGTACAAGGCTGAGAATCCTCTAAACATCTGTCAGAAGTCTAGTTGTTTTGCTTCCACTAGAGTAAAATGCTTTAATGGAATTACATGTTTTCTTGATAATGCCACCCTATTTTCCATTACATCATCATAACTTTAGAGTGTGAGGTGGGGGGCAGATTTCTAGAATCTCACCTGCTTTAGATTTAGGTTCTCATTTAAGTCCATGTAACACACCAGGACACCTACTTTTTTCATTTACACTGAATTTAACATGCACCCTTATCTTTAGCTCGAGTCTTCCTGTTGTGTTTAATTGCTTACATTTGACCAAGGCATCTCTTCTAGGAAATAAAGGGAAAATATCCAAGCAATGCTTCATGGGGATGTAGATAAAAACAGCTAGGAATCTGAACTCCATATCTAGTAAAGCTGCAAAGGGAATAGATGTACAGGGTTGTTATCAGCTTCATGTGACACCGTTTTTCAGAGACACTACCTGCTTATCATGCATAGGCTAGTAGCTCAAGTATTTGTCTAGGAAATAGGTCATCATGTCTGAGTTCTCCTCAGTCTGAATGTGTTGGAGTCTGCATTGCAGTTATGCAGTGGTTTGAGCTAGTAACACCCTTGCCAACTCTCAGGAAGATTTTACAGCATGCAGTTAGATCACAAAACTGTGTTACACACGAACTTCCTGGAAAACTAGTCTGAGTTAATAATGGTCTAATGTAAAACACACACATTGTTGGATAAAATATAAAAATAGATAAGTGGGTAATTACAGGAAAACTTTCTGGAGAAATTTTGATACTAAACCCCTGAAGGAATGATACAGTTTAGACATGCTTGTGATAACTGAATAGAGGTTTTGTGTGCCTTCCCTCTCCTGCCTCATGTGACATTTTTTATTTTCTCTCTCCATGTAGCCCCAAAGTTTTTGCACAGTGTGGGTCCAGACTCAGATAAGATGTGTTTAGTAAGGCATCAGAGAGGCTCAGACACCACCTATCATAATTAGGTTACTTTCAGGTTTAAACTGGTACAGTAATGTGTTACAGTAGGCTAGCACTATTTTGCACTTTGTATGATTCAGATTAAAAAAGGCAGAAAAGGTATAGAAACAGGTTTTCATCTTAATATTTATGAGCACATTTTGGTAAAGGAGAAAACAAGGAAATTACTCTGGTTACATCTACACTTTATTGTTAGGAAATATAAAAAATGTGTATTTTATTTAAACTTCCCCTGACACCAGTAATACTGAAAGCATAACAGAGTGATCCTCAGGTCTGGCAGCACAAGGCTATCATGGATGTGGTCTCAGGGGCTGAACCTGTGCTGGTTTTAGGCTTTTCACCTCTGAGCTAAGCAAACTGAAGTAAGAACATGCATATTTCTGTGGGCTGTGACTACATGCTTGACTGCAGAGTGGATAGACTTTGAAAAGCAAGAGGTCCTGCTCCACTCACCAAGACATTGTGCTGCACCAGGAAGATGGTCATGTCAGCTTTATGGTATTTGCTCTGAAAGCAGTGCAGAGCCAAAGTGTATTTTAGAAATATGCTTGTTATCATTTTATTGGTTTTGTGCTATAAATCAGTTAAATCCGTAAACGATTTAGAACTAGATTTCATAAAAATATATACCTTGCTTAACCTTCTGACTTGCTCCAGACAGAATACTTTCTGCTATATACCCTAGACTTTCAAGGATCTTAAGGTTCAGTAAATAGAAATAAATTAAGTCTGCACCTGCACAAGTTGGAGTGGAAAATTACTATTTGTCTTCTATACCTAATACTTTTATTGAACTCCCCAGTCTGGATTCTTTCTCATGATCTACCTGTAATTTTCCCCTGTGGGAACACAGAAAGACCAACTGCCTCAGACCTTTCTCCTCTCTAAGGGAAAGAAGAGTCCACCTCTAAAGTTCTGCAATAACTTGCTCATGCTACTACAGCGGAATTAGGAGTACTGCTTTGCTGATCCATGCCAGGAGATTTGTGGTGAGTAGAGCTGCAAAGTGTTCATTACTGAGCTGCAATCAATTAATTGTGGACTCAGTGATCCATTTATAGTGACACCACTGCATATCAACACACCAGCACCAGAATATAAGAGAAATAACTAGAATACCTTCTGGAAAAGACAGAATGGCATGTGATACATGTGTCAGCCAGCTATATAAGAGTGCTTCAAGAGAAGGCTGTCTTCAAACAATCATAAAATCACACAATCAAAGAACACCAGGTTGGAAGGGACCACAAGGATCATCTGATCAAATCTTTCTTAGCAAAAGCATGGCCTAGACAAGATTGCCCAGCACCCTGTCCAGCTGAATCTTTAAAGTGTCTCATTTTGAGGAGTCCACCATTTCTATGGGAAGAGTGTCCAGTTGGAATACCCTCAGAAGTAACTTGTATCCATTACCCTTTATCTTTTCCTTGTGGCTTGTTGGAAAAACAGAATCTCCATCTTCTTTGCAGCTATCCTTTAAATATTGGAACAGAGTGGTAAATGTCTCCCCTAAGCCTTCTTTTCTCAGGGCTCAGTTTTCTCAGCCTTTCCTCATATGTCATCCTTTCCATTCCTTTGATCATCTTTCTGACCCTTCTCTGGACCCTCTCTAGCCCATCCATAAACTTTTTTTGAATGACAAGGACCAAAACAGAACACAGTGTTCCAGGTGTTGTCTGACAAGCATTGAGTAGAGTGAGATAACAACTTTATCTCTGCTAGAGATGCCCTTGTTGATGCAACCCAGTGTTCTGTTGACTTTCTTTACTGCAGCAGCACAATGTTCCCTCATACTGAGCTTGTAAACAAAAGACAACTTTCTTCTTCACTTTGAAGTGTATACATGCACTCCTAAACAGCTCTCTTTACTGCACACTGTCTCCCTCTCTTCTTTGACTAGCAATCTTTGTTGAAATACAGTAAAGTTTCTTTTTTATTTTTAGAAGAACTGCAGAGCACTGGATGCTGGGGACAGCTGGAGTGTGTGGGATGTGGCATGCTATTTATTCTCCTCACTCTGAGAAAGCAGCAGATGGGTGACTACTTTATTAAATCAGAGTCCATGTATGGTATCTCCCAGATGTTGACCACATGGTCTGCCTTGCTAGGTCATGAAGAACCTATTCCTGTGTGCCCACTTTTTAAAATTCTGGTTCATAAGTGCTCATTCCACCAAATTGCTGAGCTGCTGATTCACATCTGTCTTGTTTTACTGATGGAATAAGGGAGATGGGCTTTAAAAAAGAAGAAAACAACAACTGAGAGCTTTTCATATAATTTTAAGTACTTTCTGATGCATTTATAAACATACAACAGAGCTTGCAGTCACTTTATTTCAAGTACTGTGGTGTATGCTTTAACGGCACAGCATGCTTATAAATACATTAACTTTTAAAGGAGCAGCAATATGGACCTGTAAGAAAGAGAGTGGAAGAGGACATTTTCAACTCTTTATCAAGGAAAGGATACAGAAGAGTAAACAGCTATTGGTAATGCAGTTGATAAATAATGGAGGAATAAACCTCAATGTCAGCTAGGAGGATTAGTGATTGGACTTCCCTAACTACAAAGACAATATTGATTCATGATAAGACCCAAGCAGGCCAAAACAGAGTCTTGCCCAGATGCTTTGGTTATCCTTACTCAGCACATGGAGAACTCAACAGGACTTCTCTGTCCTGCTTGGGTACATGGGAGACACACTGTGTTGTGAGGGCTGGAGTTACATTATGCAAGTAATGGCTGTTTTACTTGCTGAGATGAAAAAACAGGTGAAGGTTCCACAAGTGAGTGGAAACAGTTTTATTTTCTCTAGGATATAAAAAGCAAGGGTTTGAAAACTGAACCAGACCAAGTCTAAGCATCAGAGCTTCTTGTACCCGAGGAGTCTCCTCATGACTCCACACCATGCAGTGCATTTTGAAAGATGTGTTTCTACTCAACCAATGCAGTACCTGAGCTCTAAGGAGGTTTGAATCTGACACAGGTTGTACTTTCTCAAGAAGGCTGCAGAGGAATGATAGAAAATAAAATGCATTCCCTTGTCATCTTGCTTGGTACCATGAGGATCTAAGCTACCCACACTGGGGCTGTGAGAGCCGTGTTCTCCACAGTGGTCAGGTCATAAACTGAGTGTGCAGTGCAGCATCCACGAGCAATTTCCTGTTCCAGCAACTCTGTGGGACAAACTTGCAGAAGAAGTTTCTGCACAAAGAAACAGGTACTCAGGGTGGGTGCAGACTTGATTTTACAAGTACATCTGTTCTGTTTATTTTTGCTTCTTTGCAGTGTTATCAACTTCTGCTCCATATGGATGATCCATATTGTGCCTTGGTGAAATGATACCACATTATGCTTTTATGCTTTTATCATCAAACACTACTCATGAAAAAATCACCAGGTTTGTCTAGGTTCATCTGTTCAATTTATTTTCCCAAAACTTTATTTTGAATAAAACACCTACGGTAAATGTGATTTATGTAAATGAATAAAACAAAACAGTTATATAAGCTTTTTGAATCATTCAGATTCTTTCTGTTGCTGTTAAACTGTATGAAATACTCTACCAACATATTTTCTTTGGGCTATTTCATTTCTGAAGTCTTGCAGCTAAATATATGTAATAATAGGGCATGTATAAAGGCTTTCATTTTGATTTTATTTCCATTCTCTATGCCAATCTTTTCAGACAAAGAAGCTCTAATATTTCAAAAAGAGTTTTACTTATGAATTTTTCCAGTCTCCTTCCAAATGCCTGTTGCAATCTTCCCCTTCCAGTCTTGGAAGTCGACTTTATTTTCATCTTTTCTGTTTTCCTCTGCCTTTTCCCCATGTAGGCCTCAAGTCAGAGGAAACACGCCAAAGAAAAAACAATTTTTTAAAAATCATATAACTTTAAAGAAGAAACTAGATAACTCTTTAGCCCCTTGCTGCTGTTTTCTGAGTCCTTTCCCTACCCTGGCTCAACCTTGCAGGCTCCCGACAAGTCGTCTATTCCTAGTGACCCCAAGGATGTTCAGGGGAGTGATGAGATATTGGGTCAGTCACTGATATTTGTTCTTGTTGAAATAGGAGTAAAATGAAAGTAAAATTAAAATTAAAATAAAATAAAACAAAATGTAAGAAAGAGACACTGAATGAGGTCAGCAGCAACCTGCACAGCTAGGATATCTTCTGTAGGCTCTGCTGAAACTTTACTCCCTGTAGGAGCCAGCACAGCCATATGAGCTCTGCTAAACCTGTTGCCTGAGCTTGTCTGAGGACAAAGGATGACAAGTGGTTCCTGTTTCAGGGCCCTCAGGCAGTTCTGCCTAGTCCATCCTGGCCATGGCCTCACTGAGCCTCATCCTGTCCTTGTCCCAGTGCCCAAGGGCTGGGGCTGCCCCTGGTGCTGCTGCTGCTCTGGCCCTGGGGAGCCATAGGTCCAAGCTGTGTCCTGGCCCTCCCTGTGGCATCAGTTGGGTCCAAAATCTGCCTCAAAAAGAAACAAGGTGAGATGAAGCTGTCCTTCTCCATTGCTCATGGGAGACAGTGCTGGTCAGGTGATCCTGCTCCCCCTCATGCTGTGATGGGACTCCCAGGCCCAGCAGGTCCATGAGCATGTCTTCAAGGGCTGGCATTTCCATGAAGGAACCCACCTGAATATAACCCAACGAAAATATGGACCCAAAATGACAGAAACCAGCAACTATTGGGACTTCTTGGGATTTCAAATGATGCTTTTTGCCTTGGAACATCCAACCCTGCCCAGATGGTACCTGTCTTGATATATAAAGGTTCTATCTCTCAGTTTTGAGAGAAATGAGAGAAAATTCTCTGCCTCCTGTTTCTCACACTCATTTCCATCTTCTATAAAATGACTACTACTCACTTTTTAACTATTCCTTTAACAAACAACAGCCCACTGGTAGAGCTAGTATTATAAAAACACTGTAAATGAGACTGGAGCTAGTCAAACAATTGCCATGAAGTCAGATTTACAGAAGACAGCAAGAGGATAACATGTCCTAACATGTCTTCAGGCTGATGCTAACTTAGCAGCCAGGCAATCCTGATTTCACATCCTTTTGTCTGGTTTACACTTAGGCCTATTTTCTTCCAGCAGAGTAGCACTGCCCACAGTGGCTTTACTTCAGTGTTAGTTTGCTATACACAAAGACACAACTTTAACTACATCACATCACTATTACCTGTTATGACATCAGCTAAGGGTGGACAAAGCTATTTTGGTCTAGCACGTCTTCACATGATGAAATTATTCTCAGAAAATAAAGTTATATTTGTGCAACCAGTTTTTTAGAAGTGTTTCTGTCTTAGAATTTGTAGTTGTATGTCTATTTCTTTTTTTTTAAATCACAGATCATTTTTTTTAATCAACCAACCCTTTATGTTGGTGGATCATGTTTCTCTGGTACCTTCAATTATACTCCACAAATATCCAGAAGAAGGTTGTAAAAAGCTGGGGTTCAGTCTCTTTTCTCAGGTAATAAGTGATAGAACAAGAGGAAGCAGCCTTAGCTTGTGCAAGAGGAGGTTTAGATTGGATATTAGGAAAAATTTCTTCAGGAAAAGATCATCAAGCCCTGGAACAGGCTGCCCAGGGAAGTAGTTGAGTCATCTCCCTGAAGGTATTTGAAATTTATGTAGATGTGCCTCTCAGGGACATGGTTTCATGCTGGACTTGGCAGTGCTGGGTTAATGCTTGGACTTGATGACCCCAGAAGTCTTTTCAAACCTAAATAATTCTATTATTCTGCAATAAGGAGAATTTTGGTTTCATCAGTTTCATGATGGTATTTAGTGAAACCAAAACCACTTCTGTCAATAGAATACTGTTAAGAACATACTTCATTGTTTTGCAGTATATTTTCAGTGCAAGTGTATTAGTGGCATGAGGAGAAAGGCAATGAACTTGAACATGTTTCGTGATGGGAAGGAAAAAAAGAGAAAATATAGTATTTCTATGTTTTTATCCATCCACATGATGTTTTGAATGATTGTATTGACAGTGTTTATCTTCGAGGAGAGGAATAGCTGATCTCATTATAAAGCAAAAAAATAATTAAGGATATAGAAATGGTGTAATTAGGATCTTTTGCCTTGTCGCATTTCGAAATAGCAGGCAAATATTGTGTCACTTTCACAGGTAGCACAAGAAAGGAAGAGAGTAAGAAATAACCTTTTCTCACAGAATATGTAGAGTCTGTGAAAATCTCTGACAGATGGCATTGAAGAGGTTATCCGGATTTGGAAATGGAATGGGAAGTAGCAGTTCAGTAAGAAAAACATCTACCATTAAAAAATATATATATATATTTACCATAACTGAGTTTGGAAATATATTCAATTTGGCTTCATGGACAGCCCATAAGTAGTACAACCAAAGGAATTATTTGTTAGAACTGTCAGTTTTCTTGTCTTCTGAAGCATCTGCTATCTGCTTAATCAAACTAAGCAGGATGGAAAATTGCATATACTGATAGTCTACTGAATCCAATGGATCAAGAAGAAAACAAAATAGAAAAGAACAGAGTGACAAAATGGAGTGATGTAGTTTTAGAATGAAAATGCAAAGGAGAGGATGAAGGTAAAGAGGCACAATGATTTCCTAGGATGATTTCGCAGCTGTTGGGCACCATCAAAGCTGTACATAGCTTTAAGTACAAGTAAAATCATAGGCATAAATGCACTTGTGTATTTAACTCTTAAAATAACAGTGCTGAAGACTGTGTAAAGGTGCCAGGCAAATATGGTTGAAGATATTGCAAATATTTACTCCATTTGTTCAAGACTTTGTGGGCTAAGGCTCAGGGGGGGGTCTAGTTTTTATTATGAAGGAGGTAGAGCCATTATTCTGTTCATTAAATTTTTTAACACATCTGCTATCAAAAAATAATAGATGAAGTTGCTCTTAAACTGCTTTTTTTTCTCTTCTTTGCTCCTGTACTATTGGCTGGTTAGCTCATTTGTGTGGGCAATGCACTACAAAGTAGTGTATCTGCTGGTTTGGAGCTTAAGGAAGGCTGATATGCTTTGTTGGGATCAGGCACAGATGAAAAATCAGTCTTTATATTATACAGCAGAAGTATGAGAGACCTTAAGACAGGTGGTTGACATACACGGACAAGGATGATTGTGAGCAGACACTTACTGGAGCTCCTTTGCTGTGAGGAATTACATTATCCACTGCTGGTCAAGGTTGGCAGAGTATTATTTTCCTTAACTGTTCAAGGGGAATGAATGGATGTGGTGTAGCTGTGCATGGCTTCTTCCAGCCTGAAATGGCAAACCTCTTCCTTTGTGGTTTAGGATGGCATCTGCTGTTAAGACTCTTTTCTTTAAAATAAAATAAAAAAAAATTTAATATAATGGTAACATACAATAAACTGTATAAACATATATGTACATATATATACATATATATGCCTGAAATAGCTGCATTTTTAGTGTTTACTCACTTCTAATTGTCCTATTTTGTTCATATGTGTATATAAATACAGTCACTGATATTGAAAAAGTACAAGGGTTTTTGGCAACTGGACTGTGTGAAGAAGAAAACAAACAAACAAAAAGATTATATTTTCTCTTTGCATTCATGTTGCTCTTTTTCTAATTCCTCTTCTTCCCTGTACCTCAGCCTACAGTCCTGTCACATTGAATCCACAGAACACAACTCAGATATCTTGCTCTCTGATGCTAAGGCTACAGCTCAGCTTTATACCACAGCTTTCCCTCAGTTCAGCATCCTAAAAAAAAAGGCATTTCCTTTTTATTTAGTCCCTCTTGGACTAAATTTGGATATTCCACACACCAAAAACCCACTTAAAAATGTCCTGCTGAAAGACCTCCTATCCTGCTGCAATCTACAGCATACTCCAGTCTATCTCAAATCCCAGCAACACAGAGAAGGTATTTGATTGGACTGAATCTGGCTCTGGGGCCTTCATGAGATGTTATATTTTTTTCCCCATCACTTCATATAATTTTCCTTTCTTTTTGCTGATGTTTAAATTGAGCCTTTAATTTGTTCTTTTGTTCTTGTCTCTGGTGGCTCATTTTTTTCTGTATTTTGCTGCAATAGTAATGGCCCTTTAGCCCTCCTGCTGTTACACCTATGGAAATGTCTCTTCCTCTGCACTTGACTACAAACAAAAGCTAATGTCATTCCTGTCTTAAAACTCTTCCATTTGAAGGAATGTTTTCTCTGAGAAAATATCCTATTCTGAATTAAAATGCCCCAGAAAATAACTCTACCACAGGCCTTCATCAGTTCTTCAAGGGTTGATTTCTTTTATGAGTAAAAAAGTCCTGCTTCATTTCAAATTCAATTCTTTCCCTTTTAGTTGCCAGTCACTATATCTTTGTATATTTCTGTCCAGCAGTTTAAAGAGCTCTTATTCTTTAAAGAAAAATATTGTTTTTCTTTATATATATAGTCTAAACTTGCACTTCTCTCCCTTTATTAAAGGAAACAGACTGGTCTCTCTAGCTCTTTCAGCATAAGATCTGTTTTTCAGTGCTTGGTCTTGACAGAAATTCTTTGTATCTCCTCCAGTTTATCACCCTCTTGGAACAGCAAAAACCTGAAATTAATAATCATACAGCACTTTAACTTATACAGATAATAAAGCTATTGTTCTACTCATTGGTTCCCATTTAAACACAGTAACTTGATAATCATCTCTGGCCACATGTTACCCAACAGCTACCATTTGGTTATGGATAACTTATACCTTAAATTAAAATGGAGAGTCCTTGGCTGTCTCTATGTGCTACTCCTTCTCAAACAGAAAGACACAAGAAATTTACAACTTGTTTTTCAAAAATTCCAAAATATTTTTACAAGTTTTGTGACCTCAGTTGGGACTGTTTTTGGCATCACTGGTGTGCATAATTGAAGTGATGTGGTCTTGATGTCTAATCGTAGGATGGGGCCATATTCAGGACTGCTGCCAGAGGCAGGTAATTTGGGCTTCCCAGCAGGACAGCTGGGCAGGATCAGTCTGAGTTGACACTAGATGTCACTACTGATCCATGGAAATACTCCCCAGGCTGCCTTTTATGTGGCTGTAAATAAGGTGAACTCCAGAAAGAAGCTCTGAAAACCTAAGTTTGTGCCTCATTTCTAAAGATCTCCTTTCTCACTGGTCTGCAAATCACATTCCCATGGAATTCCTTCAGGCTTCACAGCTATGCAAGTCATCCTTCTCCACATCTTTCTACTTGAATTCATTGTTGCTTCATTCTTTGGACTCTTCTAAATCAGTATTTTATTATGTTGCAAATATGCAGCATCAGCAACTTTTAGTTTAAATTGATTTACATTTAGAAGCCATTCACTAACTACATTTCACATTTGCCAAATGGAAAAAGATGAGATTAGGGATTGATTATTCCTCCACTTAAATTTTCCTTTCTCTGCAATATGAAACTCTCAGATCAATACAGCTGGACAAAATGTAAACAGAGGTCAAGTGTCTTTTT
Organism: Notiomystis cincta; assembly: GCA_013398075.1. NCBI lineage: Eukaryota > Metazoa > Chordata > Aves > Passeriformes > Notiomystidae > Notiomystis > Notiomystis cincta. Next base: position 10,451 of record VZRX01004908.1, on the reverse strand, counting down.
GTTACAGGTATGTTGAAAAGGAGAATTTAAATCAGAAAAGACACTTGCAGACCAGTCGTTCCTGGATTATAGAAAGTGCTTGATATGTCCATTCATCAAAACCTTTACTCATTTCTAAAAAGCGAACTCCTGCCCACGCTGTTTTTCCTTTCTCAGGGGAGATTTAATTTTCTGTAATGTGCCCCTGTATGCCTTGCATTGCAAGCAGGGCCATGTGCGTGTGTGTGTGCACTTTCCCCCCAACATTTCAAACACTTGACAGCTGGGTGAAGTTTTCCTTCCGCCCAGAGAAGGACTTTTTGCATTTCATAATGGATTGCCAGTGCTGCCAGGGCTATTTTCTCTCCAGCTGTGAGAGTGGCTTTTTAAAATGACTCACAAAAGCTGCTAGCCAGCTGCTTCACCTCAGCCTTCACAAGGGCCTTGCATTCTAAATAGGGGTAGTGCTGACTTACTTTAGAAGGGCTCATTTATTTGGATGTTGCAGATGTATTCTGCACACAACAGTTGATCCTAAAGAGACCTCCATTCAGGCAGGTGAGTCATGGGCTTACATCACTGCAGGTGTTGACTTCAAGTTAATGTTGTGAAGAGGAAACATCCCATGTGTTACTCAGTCATCCTTGGACCCCTTCCAGAAAGCACACAAAGCAATGTATGCACAATATGCTAATTTGTAGCTACTGTATGTATTATACAACTTATAAGACATCTGTAAAAATCAATGCTTACATAGGTATTAAAAAAAAAAAAATGTTTTTCATGATGTCCCAAAATGGGAAAAGCTGCTTGGTATTTATGTGGCAACCAATCTTAAATCAAATCATAGAATTATAGTGATTAGAAATTGCAAAGACCTTGATGTCATTCAGTCTTCTTTTACAGCAGCTCATATGCACTCCCTGCAATATTTTTCTAGCTTTTTATGGGTTGAGGAAAATAAATATTCTCATCAATAGTCTGGGATCAGCAAGAACTTTAAGATTTGGTGTCAGGTAAGACATGTCTTCACATTTAGTCTTGAAGTCAATGAACATATTTTTTCTTCTTGAAAATATAAACATTTCTACCATAGTATTGATGTTTTTTAAAAGGCAGGGATTACTTAAACTCTGCTTTCAACTAGTTCAAGAACTATTATCTCATTATCCTATATCATGTTCATTAGGCCTATTCTGCAAACCTCAACTCATATTCCCACTTTTCCCTCTTTTATTGGGATTGTAGATACATGAGGTTTGAGATAGTACCAACTCACATGAGTTAAGCATAAACAGCAGAAGAAACCAGGAGTGCCTACGAAACGGGAGAATTATGGTATTCTGCCCAAGTTTTGGTGTCAGTTTGATGTTACAGTGCAGTGTGACACACAAACCTTCTGGGCAGTCACAAGAGCACCAATTGCCTCTCAAAAGCAATGCAGCTGTGGGGATGTTTGTCCAGACTGGTGCAGACAAGCCTGATCTCCCCTGCTGCAATCAGCCAGACAGAGGCCAGCTCCAGTCTGGATTCCACACAGCCATGCTCTCCACCTGGCAAATGTGCCCTCCCTTGCACGACTCTGCTCAACAACTTCTCATGGATTTCAGGTCTCTAAGTCATACAGGAGGACATACCAGCTTAATCATAGTATTTTCTTAACATTGGTACATGTCTTCTGGAGTTCTTTCTTGCTTGGCCCATGTGAGACACCAGCAGTGTAGAGTGGACCTGTCTGTACCTGTCCACATAACCTTGGATAGTTAAAAATGCTGTAGAAGCCTTTATCACCTAAATTTGGGTTTGGTTTCCTTGAACCCATTCCTGGTTTTTGATAAACCATTCATATTCTTCCCAGGACTACAAACATCTGAAGGCACATTCTGAATGTGCAGAGGACATTTGGCTGTGAAGAAAATCTGGAAACCTCCCAGCAGTGATACCATGAAAACCATTCAGATTTTGCTCAAACATGAGTAGCACCAAATCTTCATCCATGCAAAGGAAATCTGTGCATTCTCAAAGTTCCTTTAAGTGTTATAAAGACCACTCAAAATAAAAACTGCTTCCTGTACATGCCTGACTACTGGGTTTTGGCTGCTAGCTTGGGCATTTTTCACAGTGTCAAAAGATCATTCATAACTGAAACACATTGCAACACCCTTTTCAGACAGGTTAATTTATTTTTAATAGATCTTACAAGAAAAATGCAGATGTGACCCAGCACTTAGGCTGCAGTTTTGCAGGAGATCAGGTTAGATGGACGGAAGGATTTCTTCTCACCTAAAATTTAGGACTCCAATGAATTTTTTTTAGCAAAAGGAAAGCAGGCTTTGAAATCTCCATTCCTATATCACATTGTTTAGGCCAGAAATCAGGAAAATTAATTTCTTTTTACTTCACAAATAAAGCAGGGTCAGCTCAGGGGAAATGAATATGATGAGAGAGCGAGAAGATTTTCACAGTTTTATCCTCAGCCAATAACCATATTGTTGACACTTCTAGTTTTCACAATCCATTATTCTGACAACTAAACCTATTAATTTCCACTGCTGGCAGTTGTCTGTACAGTGTCTAGAAATGCAACAAGCAGAGAATACTTTCAGTAGCAATGAAATCTTTATTGCCTCAGATTTCTAACACTTATTAGGTGTTTTTATTCAGCACTTATTCTTCACTCTGGACTTTTACTGTTTGTGTTTCCATTAGCCTTTCCACGTGGTCAATAAAAACATCTCAGAACTCAACACCCTTTTCCTATGTCCCTAACATCTATAAATAAAGTATATGTACTTCTGACCAAAACTTCTGTATGTATCTGCTATTATCAATTGCTCTGAATATAGCTGGTCTTAAAACTGGCTGTGTCTACCTATTTTTGTTTCACCATACTTTTCATATCCCTTTCATATCCTGTCTTTTCATATTCTGTTTACTAGGATATACTAATTATGTACAGAGCTTGGTGGTCTCCCTTTCAAGAAAGAGGGGGAGATTTTCTGGGTGCTAATGAAGAAGAAGCCAGCTGACATGAGAATCCTATTAAACTAGGGCAGCCTTCATTTTGTTTGTATTTATCTTTGGTCCTCCTCTCTTTATTGTTTTTCCTCACCACCTTGCCAGCATCTGGCCAAAATAATCTTATTTTTTAAAATAGGGAACTGAGGGAAATCAAAGTCTCCTACATTAAGTGATTCCAGGCAAATTATCCAGATATCTTCAGATATCTTCAGATATAGTTCTCTTCAGAAGTTTTTGAGCTATCAGGGAATGTGCCACTAGTGATCTTCAAGGTACACAGCTTAATGGAGGAGTAGCTAAACTCTCCAGCTGGCCTCTAAAAGACATTGGTATGTCAGCCCTGGCAAGATATTTAAGGAACTTATCCAGTACAATGGTGCCTTGAATACAACGGCAGCTACACAACATAAATATCTTGAAGTGACTTCTTATGATGTATTGCTGCAATATAAGATAATTTAGAAGAAGGTTTTTCTCCACTTGAAGCAAATCATAAGTTCTCCTACCAGAAAAGGGGCCATGAGAGTGAGAGAAAAAAATCGTGATATAAGGCATTTCATAACTTCCACAAACCTCTGTTATAATTACTGTTTATTTATTAACTCACAGCATGTTTATTCATAGTCTACACTGCATATCACACTCTTTCTGACCTTGTTCAAGTCTGCCCAAATAACATTAGATGAAGGAATTTATGCTTCTCAGTCTAAAGTCAGAAATCCTATTACAAAGATTACTGCTTTATGCATTTCATTTCTCAATCCTCAATCAATTTTAGAACTTCACTCCTGAACATATAGTTCCCTTTTTTTTCCAAAAGAAAACAAACAGTGGCCCACACTAATGTCTGAAAGATTCTTTTAAGACATCAAACTCCCACTGACATGGAAATGAACAATTTTCGTTTGCCTGGTGCAATGTATACAAAAGTGATTGATCTACATAAAAGAATGTGATTTCTAAATGTTTTCTATGGCCCCAGCTGTTCAATGCTCTAAACATGTGGAGAATATCAAGGACAAAAAACTACAAAGTGTGTGATTTTTTTTCCAATACAATGATTAAATTATATAGCACGAGAGGTTTCCTACTGCCATATCAGAAAAAAAACTCATCTAAAGCCAATAAAATGGAATGGATCAATGGATATTTCATCATAGGAAACCCAGCTGCAAGATAACAAAATGGACTGCATTTAGCCCTTCATCTCTCAAACAGCTGACACTGAAAGTGGGCAGCTGTGACTTTTTGGTTGTTCTGTTTGTTTATTTTGTGGAAGCCGATTGCCTTTGAGAATGTAGTAAATACTAGAGGATTAATCACTTACTTGAGGGAAGGGGGTGGAGAGTTGTTATTTGTTGTTTTCTTTTTTGATTTGTTAAGATACTTGGCACATACTATTTAATATGACCTAACTATAGAAGAAAGAAAAATAAAAAACACCACCCTTGCAGTGTGGTTTGCTGAACACCCACACACTAAATGTGCTCTGTAAAATTTACAATAATAACTCATTCTGGTTAGAGGAGAAATTATTTCTGAAAACAAATCTGAGGAACTTTAAAACTCATATATTGCATTTAAAAATTAAAAAATAAGATTAATTTTCAAGTAGATTTTCCTTTCCTTTTAAAAATAATACTTAAGATTTTCCTTGCACGTTCAAGAAGAGTCTGTTGGTGGAAGTTTCAGTGCCTGTGAAATGTTCTGGTGAGCATTCACAAAGCTCTGCCATGTGTCTGATATGTATTTCATCAATACTATGGAAGCAAATGTAAAAATAATTCAATAAAAGTTTTCCCATACCTGAAACCTTTACAGGAATATGGTGGCAAGTGTGTCCTTGGATCCTCTGTAGTGACTGGCTCTGTTCAGAAAATTTTTCTGTGTGCAAAATGAAATATCTCAGAGCCAGGGAGTCCTTCAGCATCAATCTTTGTTGTGTTAATCTCAGATAGTTTTCAGTGCTTGAGTTAGGCACCACTGCAAAGTAAGGTCTGTATGCTATCAGTGGTGAGTGCTGTGTACCTGTGATATGTGCCAGAGAGACCAAAGTTTACAATTAGATTACTATGTTAAAAACATTTAAAAATTGTCTGTTCTTACAAAAAGAATCCAATATTTCTCTTTAAAAATCATTTCTCTAAATAAGAGGGCATCCTGAACTAGCCATTAATTTTACATACATTAATTTTAAATACAGTGGAAACCAGGATAAATGCCAGGCACTGGAGAGATAGGAAACAGAAAACCATCAGTTCTCTGAATTGCAGGTGAATTGACATTAAAATTAAGTTTGAATTTTTATCAATGGAAATTGCTAACTTTGAGAACAAATTTCTGAGGAAAATGATGGACTGTCCCACCTGTTTCCCGAAGTTCTCCCATCAGGACTGATGGCTGCCTTTTCACAAGGAACACTTTCAGTAGATATAAATAGTGCTTCAGCTGAGGACTAGGTGCTAGGCTCCAAGAAACTGAAATGCCCTTGGTCCTGTAACATATACTGGAAGTCAAACTATAGGATCAAGTCAAACTGCAAGATGTCATGGTTTCTCTTCCCTTAAGCTCTTTAAGCTCTGAAGCCCAATTCAAATACTGAATATTACTTCATCCTTCTGACATAGATACTATTTTTCCATTATAGATCAATAGGGGGAAAAGCAAAGCAAGAATTTTTCCAAATGTATTTGTCAAAAGTCGAAGAATTTACTTACATATCTGAAGGAAAAAATTCTTTCAGCCTCCCTGTTAATCTAACCATCATCATAGAAACAGAAATATCAGTGAAAAGTGCAATCTAACTTTAAACTCAAATTCGAAACAATTATGTATAGGCTATAAAAATTAGTGCCATGACTGAATATGCAGTTGAACTGTACTACAAGGCTAATCTGTCCAGGCAAAAATAAATTTTGAAGTATCCTAAACCCCCTGTCTAGGATCTTTTATTATCTGTGAACCTGCTCAGATACAGAACTATGGATCATGTGGTGATCAGATTCATATTTTTGTGAAAACCTGAACAGATACACAAGGTCCTCAAATTACCTGCACACGAAACTACAAAGGGTGCATTTTTGGTAACCCTCTCCTACTTCGTCCTTATTTTATTCAGTGCCTTATTAAATGTGAGGGATTTCATACCTGTAGTCTATATCCTCACTCTCACCTCACCAGTTCTGTAACTAAAAACAAAGTTATCCTGTGTTTAACCACTAGACCTATTACCTTTCTTAAAAATAGATATGTTCACTTCATCCTATGTTTATATTAAATTCTATATCAGAAAAATTTCTGGTATCTTTTCTTTAGCCACAAAGGTCATGATGTAAATACTGACCTACTTTTTTTAAATATATGGAAGATTTGTTAGGTGTTACATTTACTTACTGAATTTTAAACTGATTGAACAATATATTATAACAGCAATAAATATAAATTCACTCTGTTCACAGAATTTCCAAAGCATTTAGGAAAGTAAATCTTACAGCATACATTGGTTACATATAATTTAAGTGCATAATTTTATAATTCACCTATGTGAGGGTGACACATTTATTTAGTAAAGTAGATTAAGTCCTTATCTGAACACAGCAGCATTTCACATGTAGCTTATGGTAAATGATGTTCTTGCAAGTGAGAGTGTTCCCTAATTATTTTTCTTTTCTTGTCCTAAAGGGAGCGAAATTCAAGTTGCTTAATTTATGAAGTCATTTTTGTGTTAGGGTAATGCCAAACTGCATTACATTCAGCTAATTGGTTGCCAGGTTGAATCCCTTATACTTTTTCACTACTGATAATAGAGCCAAATTTGTTGTCAGTGCAGACTGAAGTGTCTATTCTGTCAACATGTTGCTGAAACACACCCTGACGGAAATGTTTTGTGGTTCACAGAAGTTTCATGTCAGGTATTAACATTTTTCAATACACTCCATCTGAAAGTCCTGCCTGAAAATACATTGCTGAAAGCTCTAACAGTCTTCAAAGAGAAGGGCTGTATTTTCCACATATAGACCCTACACAGGGACAGAGCAGGGGAAGTTTATGCAGACTGTAAATGTTTCTAAGGTGTTCCCACTGTGACCAACACTTGATAAATATGCTTGAAAAACCTTACATCAAACTATAAAAGTGTTCAAAATTTGGATATGAATCTTAAATAAAACATACACCTGAGGGGAGATTTTATAAACCAGAAGAATATAGGCACATCTAGTGTAGAATTTTTGCTCTGATAGAAATGTTTGTTCCATATATTCCCAGAAGTTGGTGTTTTACTTTGGGATTTACTAGACCTACCAGGCAGAACAAAAGGAAACAGAGATATATACTATTCCTAAACTATTACTAAAAGATATTGTCTCTCTAGATTTTCAAGTAAATAATATTTCCATGCTTTCAAAAATAAATTATTTAAAAAGTTTAGGTTCTCAAATACACTCCTGGACATGGTGCTATGATTGGGATAAACAGGAGATTTCAGGGCCAGTAATGATCCATCCTATCAGAGGCAAACCACAAGAAGGACTCAATCAAATCTCTGCATGCTGTATAATGGTGTTAGAGCTCTGGCAAGCCAGCCCAGTCTCTCAGCAGACCTTTGGCTGATGTGTTACTTAATATCTCTGTACATTTACATGTGTGTGTATACATATTTATATATGATCTCTGAAGTGAGGAGTTCAAGAACTGATTTGATTAAGTGGAACCCTGTGATCTGCCTTCTGGCTTTGTAATTGTCTGTCAGCTCATCTAGAGCTTGGCATCAGCGTGCTCATGGTGTGCCTGGGTAGCAGCACTTTGAACACCTGGGCTGCAATTTACCTGCACTGGTCTGTTCAGGTAAGAACTAAGCCAAGAGCTCTTCCCAGCACAGACCAAGATGAAGCACTCATCATGAGGGTCAAGGATTTAAAGATAGGTACTGGATTCAGTCTTTCTCTCAAGCCCTTCAGAAGCACCTTTCTCTGTTCATTAGTTGTGCAAGGAAGTTTAGGTACTTGGTTTAAAAGGCAGCAGGAATAGAAGCACAGAGTGGGTAGTGAAATAAAGATAACAATGCTTGGTGATAATCCCAGAACTGTGGAGCCCATCACAGAAGTGTAAAACCTATAGCAGGCACTGCTATTCATAACTTTGTATTCCCATCTTCTGTGAAGGGTGACAATAAGTAGTTAATCTGTGAAATCTGCTGTTTCCAATGATTGCTTTGCTTTTTATCTGATGCTTTTTATTTGGTGGTTTGGTTTGTTATTGTTTTGTTTGGTTTTTTTTAAATTTTCCTTATAACAGGCACAGTTATTTTTAATAGAATTTTATGGGACAAAAGTAATGTTTTCTTCAGTTAGCTTCTACCAGTCTCTCTTTTTACATAATTTTTTCATTCTGCCTCACTGCAGACTTTTGTGATAGTATTATTAGACAGGTGCTCATCTTAACCACTCCCTTGCCATATGTACACATGTAGTGTGCATTCTCTTCTCCTCTCACATGTACATGTTTCAGAAAAGTCTACCTCTTAACTGCTTTTGTTTACCATAGTTTTGGTACAGCTTATGGCTGGCATTTCCAGAACTTCCACACTGAAAATTCCATACTAAACCCAAAAAATATTCTTTTTTTCATGTAAGCCAAACAAACAAACAAATAGAAAAAAGAAGTTTCCAAAACCATTTGGATTTTGGGGGGAGAGTTTTCTGCTGTAAATTAGGAGGCACTTGTTATTTATTAATTGAATAAAGTTCAGAAATTTAGCCTTTGTAATGGACTGAAAAACATTGGATTTTTAGGTTTCACACATATTTTTTCTCCTTCTTTATTTCAGTTTTTTTTATTATTATTATTACATTTGTTGTGCTTTCTGTTTTGTTTTTGGCAAATCTGTAAAGACGTTCCTACCTCCACAACCCTACCAGAGCACACTATTCAAATAAAATGATCATTCAGACCTAGAAGAGGCACTATGTTTCCTGCTCAGTTTTAATGGAAGAACAAAATTGTGTGGATCTTTTTCACCTTAGCACAGAGTGCATCCAAGAATCGGGCACTGCTGTGGTGGGATGCAACTGGAACATAACTGGAAGGGAGCTAGGGCTTACTCTGAAGCCTATAGGATGGATCACCTCATGTTTAGATTTGGTTCACAATGCTTCTCAGGGGCAAGATGATTCCATTTCTGCTAGTACTCTTCTCTGAGAATTTCCAGAAAGGCAACTGTTACAGTAATGCTTGTGATTAAAAATAAACCAAAATAAATATCAAAAAAACACCCACCAACCAAAAAACCCATCTAAACAAATCTAAGCTGTTAAAATTGAAGGACCCTTTTGTACTTTGTTTATGGCCACAGCAGACTGCTTATGATAGGAAAACACACTTTGAGGACCATCCTCACTTGAGGATGTTTCTCTCTCTCTCTCCCATTGAGAGACCACTGATGCTTTTGAAGATAGGAAAGTCCTTGCTTCATCATGAGATAACATAAGGGATTTGGTCATGGCCAGGAGTAGGGTTTCATGGTTTCATCTGCAGTCATAAGAAGTATGCAGCTCCAGGTGTTTTAAAAGGGATGTCATGTACATAGTAAAATAAATACAGAAATCTGTAGGGATACCGAACTTGCAGAGGTGGTATATAGAACATTCACCCAACTTGGGAGTTTCTGAAAACTTTTTTTAATTTGTCATGATTTAATTATGAAAATATATAAATCCAACATTGAAAGCAAAAAGGACTATTGCAGAATCTGCACAGTAATGAAAGTTGTCCTCTTTTGTCATAGATCAGGTCTTGAACATAACAAAAATGTATTTCTCAGATGCCCATTTTCTGCCTCTCCTTTTTCTAAGTTAAAAGCATTTACACTTGCATTAAACCTCATTCATCCCTGAGACTAGAGCAATCTCTGTCCATAACTTTATCAAAAATGAAGGCTACACCATCTCTTCTGTTTATTATTTTCAAGGACTAATCACTTTTGCTAAATGTGTGGCCTTTTCACAGGTTAAATTCATCTGCCTTTAAGTACAGACTTTTTTTTTCCCTCAAATATTTTAAGTTATATGAAGGAAGTCTGAAATATTAATTTTCTCCACATGAAAGTATTTAGACTATTCTACAGTCTAAATCAACACCTGATGCATTTGATGAGATAAACAAATCAAGTTTCCCCACGTGTCCCACTGTAAAGCTTTTGTTACAGTCCTGTTGTTTTCCTGTATCTTCTTTCTTAACTTTCTCCAGTTTCACAAGATAATTTTAAAAATATTTTCTATTTTTGCTGAAAAAGTTTGGGATGGTAGAGAAAACATCTTTTCACATTACTTTATAATAGTTATATATAAAAACATAAAGTTATATGATATACTTATATATTTAACCTATATATTATATATAAGTATATTAATACCTATATATAATTATATATTTTATTATCTATCTATCTATCT